>VZRI01005547.1:160233-175092 GCA_013397515.1 Upupa epops | reverse complement strand
TTCCCTGGCCCCGCCGTCGTCTCCGCCCCGCTCAGTTCCCCCCCCTCCTCCCTCCCCCGCGTTGCGCAGAGCACGGCGGTTCGGGGGCGGCTGCAGTCGGCGAGCGGAGCTGCCCGACCTCGCTCCCGTAACTCGTGGCAACCGCAGCCCGTGGCAACGGCGGGAGGGGCGGGGGCGGGAGCGGGAGGGGCGTCCCTCAGCGCCCCNCGCTGTGAGCTAGGGAGAGGCGCGCGCGGCAGGGCAGGGCGGGGCGCGGGGCGGGGCCAGTGGCAGCGCGCGCCTTTTCCCGCACCTTACCGCGCTTTTCCGCGGTGCCCAGGAAATGGGCTTCTCTCATCTCCCGGTTCCGCGCCTCCGCGGCCCGTCTCCCCGGAGGAGAGAAGCCCCCGCAGCCCCACCACCAGAGCACAACAGGGAGGGGCTGCGATGGGGCTACACCTGCCGCCCCACGAGGGGACTCTCCGTCAGTCGCCATCCCTCCCTCCCTCCCTCCTTCCCTCTCTCTCTCCTTCTCTCTCTCCCTCTCTCTTTCTCTCTCTCTCTCTCTCTCTCTCCGGGAGAGCCCTTTTAAAATAAATATTAGCTACGTGATCATTGAATTTGTATTTTCACCGTGTTTTGTACGAAAGCACAGTGGGGGCTAGCGCAAAGGCGAGGCATGTGTTCCTGTGTGACTCGGTCAGGGTGATCCAGCTGAGGCAGGGGGATTGGATCCCTAAGGATCCTAGGATTCCATGCCGCTCGCCAGGCGCTGTTTGATGGCGGAGTTTCTGGGGAACAGGAGGAGCCGAAAGGCCTGGTGTCAGGCGGTTATGTAAGACACAATCTCGCCTGGAAACGCACAATGAATCGGGAAGGATTTATGTAATTAATTGACCAGTCTTAACCTGTTATCGTGATGTAAGGAATTTGGAACTCATTAATTTGGGCCCTGACAGATTTCATATTAGAGCTGGCAAATATGGATTGAGCCTCTTATTCTTGTAGCAGCTGGAATTTCCATGACAGTGACGATTAGTGAAGAAGACCTATTGCTCGAGTCAAACTGCCTCTTTTGTAATCAGCAGCCTTGCTCTGCATTAAAGGGGTAATGGGAAGGAGTAAAGCACAAATACCAAGCGGGGAAAATAAAGAATTCATGTGCGGAGCAGAGCACGAGAGAGGGAGGAGGGATGTACGCTGGAGAGCAGAGGCACTGGAACGGAGCTCTTCTGCCAATGCAAACGGTGCGAAGGCAGCCCTGCCATGCTCCATGGCAAGGGAAGGTGCCTAAGGACAGGTCTGTAGTGTCATTGTGGAGCTCACTGCCTCTCAAACCTTCAGATAAAGCCTTCTGGAAGCTACTGAGCGCTTGAGGCCACAGCATAGGAGGCTCTGGGCTTGGTTGGGGATTCAAAGATAGGAGGGTTTGGGTCTTGATCCTGAGGAACTGGAGATCAGGAGGCGTTTGTTTGCCAGCCTGAACCATGACACTCTCTCCAGCAGGGAAAAGGATGCTCAGGGTGGGTAAGGACCAGGTATGAGGACAGGCCTCCATGTAGCTGTGCCAAGGGGTTCACATGATGTGCCTCGATTTCCCACGTACAAAGACAAAAGAAAACTGCCCTTGCAAGCTGATTCACAACAACCCCTCAGAATGGTTTTTAACAGCTCCTGGCTGAGGAGGGCCCTCATCGCATTATCATTTTAAAGCATTGATGTAATAGTAATAATACTGGGTGCAGGCTGCGTGGAAACAGTCGAGGAGCTTTCATTTTCTCTCCTGGCAACCTGTTAATGACTGTCCTGGCAGTGAATACGGTTGTTAGGAATTACTTAAAAAGGTTTCCATAAGGCATCATCATATTTCTCCCTGCAAAATGTTTGCCTACTCTTGTGACAAACGCTGTGCAAAGACGGAAGGGTGTTTTTAATTTCCACATCTTTGCATTATGCTTTTTGGTAGTTGAATATTCCCTCTTCACAGTCACTTAGATCCACTGTTTGCTCCTGTGGGTCGTTTCTGCGTGATAATCAGGAGAAGGGAAAAGATGCAAAACCGG
This sequence comes from Upupa epops, assembly GCA_013397515.1. Taxonomy (NCBI): domain Eukaryota; kingdom Metazoa; phylum Chordata; class Aves; order Bucerotiformes; family Upupidae; genus Upupa; species Upupa epops. Next base: position 173,050 of record VZRI01005547.1, on the reverse strand, counting down.
GGTATTGAGAGTAAAACCACAGTTGTTCGCAAAGACTCTAATGGCAAATGTATATTAAGAATAAACTGCAGCAAATGAGGCCTGTGTGGCTGAAATTCTCTGAACACTGTGGTCCGTGTGCATACTGGCCTTTCATCTCTGTGCTGAGAGAAGGCTGCGAATCCCAGTGCCAAAGCTCGAGCGTTCAATATGGGGTTGAGCACTGGGTGCTGGAAACCTGACCTAAACAAATAGCTGACTTCAACCCACGGAGAAGGGCTCCGATGTCTTCCTTGGAGGGCTAGATTTAGCTTTGCCGTAGCCTTCACATTCCTCTCATAGCTGACAGGTAGTAATTGAGATTATAGCTTGAATCTTGATTTAAAACAAAAATACCTGACTCGGGCCAATAGATTGCAATTTGATGGCAGTCTTTCACAGACTATCTTTTGTCTTATATTCCTTTCTGATAAATTAGGAAAAAATCTTTGCACGCGTCAGCTAGCTCAGATTTCTCCCAAAGGCAGGGAACAATTTATCTTTTATGGTGGTACACAGACCCAACTCGACCATTGTCACACCAAGTCTATCTTTGCTTTTTTTTTAATGATCCGGAGTGGAAAACCACTTGGGTACTACTTCAGACACAGATTTCACTCAAATGTTCCTCTTGTTAAAGTGTTGATCAGGCACAGCTCATTTCCGTGCTGAATGTGCCAACGGATGCCTGAGCTTAGAATTGTTTCAAACAACAAAGCAAAGCATTTGAAGCTTAAATGATATTGTAATTATAACTATTCACACTTTCTCTGATTCCTTCCCATGGACAGCTTTAAAATATGCCTGAGTGGTAGAACTTGCTGCGACACCCTTGATTCTGGGGGCTCACAAATGGAAGGTTACTATTTACTGCTGGTATTTATGAGATGGGGTTGTTTGCTTGTACATAAAAACCAGTCATCAGCTAAGATGGGCTTTTTGCCAGATGCTTACAGTATTTTTATTCTTTGATGGCTAATCAGAAAGCAAAGAAAAATGTGATCTAGAAAACCAAATACAGAATAAACTTACAGTTGAACCTTCTGAACAAAAAGATGTTCACTGTACACATTTTCTGACCTATACCAATACAGAGGGCCGGGTTTCATTTATGTGGAATTATAGTGTGAATTTTAGAGTAGAATTAGTTAAGAGCTGCTGGAGGGTGTCCAGCGTAGAGCAACGAAGACAATGAAGGAAGTAGAGCAGCTCCCTTATGAGGAAAGGCTGAGGGAGCTGGGTCTCTTGAGCTTGGAGAAGAGGAGGCTGAGGGGGGACCTCATTCATGTCTACAAATATGTGAGGGGTGGGTGTCAGGAGGATGGAGCCAGGCTCTNGTGGCAGGGGGATTGGACTGGATGATCTTTCAAGGTTCCTTCTGATCCCTGATTGTGTAATTCTATGATTCTGTGATGTAGCTGGAAGAAGACTTGATGCTGCTTATATCGAAGGCGAGAAAAAGCCTGCTCTGAATGGCACCCAGCTAGAAAGTTGCATTCCCGTTTGAACCAATAGGTGGCCCTTCTGCTTGTGCTTCAGTTAATTTTTTCCTGAAAACAGAAAAATGTCTGCTTTCAAGCGTGAACCATTTTCAAACAGTATTTTCCAAACACAGAGAAAATACACTTTTATTTTGTAGTTCTTCATATTCTAGCTCTTTTCAGTGTGCTTACAGTTATGTTAAGTCTCGGGTCTTTAATGCTTGGTAATGATCACTAACGGTAACGCTAAAATAGGCTACAAATTCAGTCTTTTTCATATGGCAGTGCTCTCAAAATGCCATATATTTCCAGTTTCTAAGACCTCTCATAAGTTCTCATTTCATGTTATTGACACAGACAATTAAAGCAGTTTTAATATCTCCTAATGCTTCAGAAAAGGAGAACTCGTGATACTCAGATGTTCAGATGCTTCAGAGCTGAGTATCAGGAGCCTTGATTCTGCTGTATTTCCCATATAAGAATACATTTCTATAAAGCTTTCTGCACAGAAAAGTCAGCCAGCAGCCATAGGTGCCAAAGTCCTCTAAAAGCCTGGTCAGGTGAGGGTATTTAACACTTGGAAGCAGAGCCCTGAGTTCTTCAGAATATCTCTTGCTTGGGCTTGGACCCTATGAGATGTTTAATCGGTTCACTCCCCGAGCTGTGTTTCTGTAGATAAATGACTATTTCTTGTACTTTTGACAAATGTTGGGGGGTTTAGTTTTGTCCCTGTGAAGCTGCTGTGAGCCTGAGAGCTGGGTAGGTGTCCCAGGCAGGATGCATCACCCCATGCCTTTCTCGCTCCTGTGGTCTTCTCTTGGTTGTTGCTGGTATCCCCTGTCTGAGAGCAGACTGAAAGTCACAAGGACTGCTGGTCTGATGCGGTTCTTACCAGCCTTTAAGGCAGTAACATACAACCTGATCTGCATCCAGCACTCTCACCATGAAATTGTGCTTTAATTTAGATGGTTGGAATTTCAAGCACTCAGCGTGGAACAGGAGTCGACTTAAAAAGGCTGCACAGTGTTTTGTACTTCATGACTTCATTTGAAGGCTCTGCGCTTGAATTGTGAGATTGAAGTTCCTGAAGTGAGGAGAGTGTTATTCTCCTAGGGAGGCTAGTAACTTACTAATTTTAGCTGCTCTGACTCATCCCCTGAAGGAGCCCATCACTCCCCTGACATGTGAGAGCCTTGGGAGACTCGGTCCTGTGACAGCAAAGTAACCTATGAATGCCCATCTTGGTACAGTAGCACGTAGCCCTAAGAAATAGCTTTGTTGGAAGAGGAATCTGCCTATAGCAGGAGGTTGGCTTTTTATTAGATGGCAAAAATGGCCTTATAAGTGCTGTTTATATACATCTTTTATCACTGGTTTCTGCCCTATAGAAGGTCCACAATTCCTCCTGCTCCTAATGATCCAAGACACTGGGAGGGGAGGTGGGATATGACTGTTTATCCATCAAAATGTTGCCAGCTTGGTTACACAGAAGAGGAAGTATTAAAGTGGGTTTGCCTCCTGGGTGGTTTGAATTTTTCTGGGAAGTCAAGGCTCCCCTTTGGCACAGGAGTCAGAACATCACTGGCTGGGTTTAGGAAGTTAATAATTCGTCTGTGTTTATGAGAAAACTTCCCCGTTCAGATCCTCAAAGTATTCTGTGACGAGGGATGAATTCAGCCTTACAATAAACAGGATCTACTATTTTACAGCTGGGGAAACCAAGGAAAAGTGAGGCAATGCACAGGGATGTATGGGGGGTATCCGCTGCAGATAAGGGAGGAACAGGCATCCTCCTGGGCTCCACTGCTTTACCCACTGGGAGGGGATGAAGTGCCCCGGCTATCAGTACAAAGTGCTTCTAAGAAGCAGGTGAGGTTCAGGACCCTGGTTCTGGTGTTTGACTTGAAGCACCAGAAAGGGATTTGCTTTCTGCTTAAAAGTGCTGTGCGCTCTGGTGCTTGGAAACCAAAATCCCTCTGTCATCTGTGACATCTGAAAAGTTTGGACTAATTATCCTTTGGGTTCAGAACACAGATTTATGTCTATTTTGGAAATGTGGGGCTACTCAGTCCTCTAATTAAAAAACAGGGGTGACAACAGAGAGGTAATTTGGGTACCTTGTTTAGATAGGTTCAGTTAGCAGCACTGAGGGTTTTCTCTGAGGGACAGACAGGAGTGCTGCAGTGTTGTTGGTATCAGATGGGGTTGTTGTTGGCGCTGAAGGCAGGAGGGCTAGTGTTAACTGATAACTATAGGGAAGATTGCTTTTGGCTAGGTCTTTCAGTCTTTACTCCTCCATCCATGACAGTACTTACTAACATGATTTGGAGCTGCTAGCATGAGTGAGAATTTGTGAGAATGAGCACTCTGAGCGACCACTAACCCAACTGTACCAAGCCTGCTGTTAAACCGTGCCCCTCAGTGCTGTATCTGCATGACTTCTAAACACGTCCAGGGATGACAGTGAAGCCGCTTCCCTGGGCAGCCTGTTCCTTGATGACAAAGAAATTTTTCCTGATGTCTAACCTTGGTGCAGCTTGAGGCCATTTCCTCTTGTGCTATCGCTTAACTCAACCCAAGCAGGATCTTTTCATGTTCATATTTTGCTTTCTGACCAGGACTTTTTCTCGAGGTGGTGACTGAGATGCTCCACCAGAAGGGTCTTTGAGCTTGTCCTTGATCCCGCATTGTTTGTACAAAATAATGATGACTTCTGGGCGGGAAGATGAAGACTGTGCCAAGGACAGAGCATTGTGCTGTGCCTGGAGCTTTACTGGCTTTTCCCTCACACCCTGTTTCTTGCTAATCACAATGGCTTCCTACAAGCATTTATCAGCCCAGGCCACTGGCCGTAAATAAGAGATCTATTGTCCTTTCCTGAAGCCAGAAGCACAATGTTATCTTTCCTCTTTCCCACAAAAGACAGCCAATAGGAAATTCCTTGGTTTAGTTTGTCCCTCCTTGTTCCTGGATGATGTTGGAGCCATTGTAAAAACCCAGGACTTAGTGTTTCCTTCTGAAGATAGCAAACTCATTGATGCATTGGATTGATGAGCTGGATGTGCACCGATGTGTTGCATCCGGTAAGGAGCAGAGTGTTCCGGGCTGCTTCATGGCTTGGTAGTCCACAAAGCATTTTGTTGGTCTGGGGAACTGAGCACTTGGGATTTTTATGGGTGAAGGAGCAGGAAGTATAGACTTGAATGAGAAATTCAGTGAAAAGTGATTTGGGGAGTCAGGTCATGGCAGTGGTGGTGATGTACTTGTGCTCATTTGCGACTGTCACTCTTGACAAACCTTGAAGTTTCTTTGAAGGTGGTGCCCTGCTTCTCTTGTGGAAACAATTCGGCAAAGAAACCTCAAAGATTAGGCTTTATAAAGTGAAGTGCAGTTCTGAGAGAAGGTTCCTCTGGCACTTTTCCATTTCTCTCTCTGCCATAGCAGGGAGGACAAGGAGGAGCCCCTGGCTCAAACTTTCTTGCTACAGTCATGGGGGACTGCTTTGGTTGTGGGTGGTGTCAGGGAGGTCACCAGCATGAGGTTTACTTGATCTTGCTCGTCCCCCGTTTGCACTAATTTGATGTTTTGCCCTGCCCAGCCTTGGGGCCCGTTGAGAGATGTCTGCTGAATTCTGCCACCAGAGTGCCAGACGCTCTGCAGCTTGCCTGATCGATCTAAGGAGTTCAAGCTCCCGTCTTGGTTAGGCAGGTTAATACCATGCACTTGCAGAAGCTTTACAGATAAAGGTTTTTACTTTTTGCAAGTCACAGATTAACAACCAAACCATCCTCGCTTACAGGAGCCATCCCCTAGGGTCAGAAGAACCATTTGTGTTAGCATGAGAGCTGAGACCTCCCAAGATGAACCAAAATGATCCCACAAAGAAATTGCTTTGCTCTTCCCCGGTGGGCCAGCAGCATCTCACAGGGTCAGATGCATAAATTGTATGTTCTTCAGGGCAAGGATCTTGCCCTCAGATTTGTCTGGGAAGCACGTGTTCCATGCTCTGTACCACAAATAATGAATAACTGCTCCTGCGGCTGCCTGGGCTTGGGATTCTGAGTTGATTCTCCCTCCCGATTCATTTTTTATTCTGAGATGCCAATGATGGTATTTCACTGGAGTATGTCAGTGCCGGTGTTAGCCCCCTGCTCTTCCCTTGCTCGTGGTAAAGCAACTGTCATCTCCTGTCACAGCACTCTTTACAGCACCGAGAAGAATATTAATAAGATTTCCAAGGGGCTTGCTGCCACTTTTGGTGGAAAGGCTTCCTGCAAAGGATGTGCAGCAACATTCCCAGGAGAGATGGAGAGAGAACCCTCCTCCTGAGAAGAGCTGGTGTCATCCCGCTTCATTGTCTCTGTGTCACCGTAACACCCCTGTGTCTCTGATGCACTGCTCCCTGCTGCTCTATCTTGTGCTGCTCAGTGTAATTTCCGCGGTTGAACATCTTCATTTCAGGTTTGTAACAAGGCATTAACTAGTTTCCCTGTGTCTCAGTGATTTAAGGAACAGTCTCCTCCCTGTTAAGGTCAACTAGACTTTTTCTTTCTCCCATTTGCTTCTGGATCACATCACATTTAAACAACCCAAACCTTGTTTGCCATCTTTCCACCCTGGGTGAGAGCTCAGGATCACGGCAGTGCACACGACAGGGAAAACAGAAATGCACTTTGTCAGTCAGCAACAAACACATTTAGGTCAATAGCAGAGAAAAGAAGGGAGATGTAGATGATCCCAACGTTAGGCGATGATGCCAGTGTTTCTCCTGGTCAAGCTGACAGAGAGCTGGTGTTACTATGAAGTTACTATGAGTGCCCTCTGAAAGCCATGGGCAGTGCCATCATGTTTTTCATAGCTGTATCTCACTTGCTGTGATTGCCTGTGCTGGGTGGTCCCGGGGAAGGACTATCCCTGCCCTGCTTCAGTGGGTACCCTGTGCTGTCACAGTACCTTGCCAGGGGAGATCCTTCTTCTTTCTGACCAGCCCCAGAGGGGTGTGAACTGATGGAGGCACCTTGTCAGGATACGGGTAGTGTCAGTGATCGAGGGTCAGATGCCCTTTTCCGGGCCTGTTCTTGAGGATGCTCCTCAAAAGCAATTTGAGTATCCTCAGTAAGACTGTGGACATAAACAGGGCTGCTTTCTAAATGAAGAGATAGCATGCAAGGAAAAAAAGGTCTTGTACAGCAAAAGCTCCATAATGCTCATTCTGGAGGACCTCCCACTAGATCATAGAATAATCTTAGAAACATGGAATCATTAGGTTTCGGAAGGGACCTCAAAACATCATCCCATCCAATCCCCCTGCCACAGCAGGATCACCCAGACCAAGTTGCACAGGAACACAGCCAGGCAGGTCTGGAACATCTCCAGAGAAGGAGACTCCAGAACCCCCCTGGGCAGCCTGTTCCAGTGCTCCAGTACCCTCCCTGGGAAGAAGTTCCTTCTGATATTTATACAGATGTTAGGGATCCTTAAGCCTTTGCAGACCTTGACCTCTGTTATTTATACCTTCTTTGGGTTCAGGGAGGCAACATTTAAGGGGAATTAGGAGTCTGGGAGCTGGCTCTGTCTTTGTGAGTGAGTGCTCATCAAACAACTACAGGGCTGACCAACAGATCTCCATACTTTTTACTGCTTACTCATGCATCCTATATGTATGTATTTATATAGTTGGATAAGCATGATGCCGTAGAAAGTTCGACTAATGCATCACCCAGGCATAATGTAGTAGAGAGCACTGGTTCTGCGTGGTGTATTCAAATAATAAATCCCTAACTACCACGTAAGGCATATTGAGGTTTCGTTTCATTTTGTTTTCAGATTGAAATGAGGACGCTGATGTACTTGAGTTGGCCTGTTCTGAATCTTTTGTCATCTTAGACAGCCCTGCTTATTGCCAGCTCATTTCACAGAGATCTATTTCAAATCAACTCATAAATTATTAATAGTACATGTGTAGGTCAGAGAGACACTAACCCCGACAATCATACCCTCATATTCTCTCTTTAGCATCAGACATAAGAAAAAGAGATGTGAGTGATCGATATTGGACAACCAAGCTAGGTCTCATGGTATGGGGTATGCAAGCACTTTAGGCAAACAACCCACCAACCCACCGGATCTTTGCAAAACCTGTCAGGCTGGCATTAATTTTGCATGATGAATAATATGGCAATCTATGAATTTTTAACACCTTCAAAATGATAACATCGTGGGATGTGATATCCAAAATAAATTTGTTCAAAGTGGAGAATATTTTTGATCAAACAGAGATATTGACTAGTGTGCATAAAAATACTCAGCCATCAATTTGAACGGCGCAGCGGGTGAGACAGTTTGTATGGGTTTGTGACTGGGAGCAGCTTTCCGTCACAAATAATATGCCTGAAGATTTAATTATAACTCAAAGTTTAAGCCCTGGATCTTCTGAGAGGAGGCCTAACTCTGGAGGCTCCAGTCAGCTCCCAGGGCTGGTGGGAAGGTCTCAGCTCCTGGCCACCACTGGCAGAGGAGGAGCTGCATGGACCTTGATGGCTCCTGGGACAGGAAGTGGTGCCTTGCCTGGTTCCTGCTGTGCAACACCCTCTACAGAAAAAAACCCCTGCAGCCAGAGAAGGATGCCTCCAGAGAACACATAATGCAGTGGCAGAAAGGGGCAGGAACAGAATGTTATCTTTTATTCATAGCAGGGCTGAACCCTGGAGGTGCTGCACATACAGGGCTCTTGGCTATCTCCAGGCACTGTCAGTGCTCACCAGTGAGCAGTGAGCTGATGGTGCTTGGTGACAGGGCGATGAATTTGGGGTTAGGGGATGGTAAAAAAAGAGCCATTAATGTATAGGAAATAACGTGAGGGATGTGGTCCTATTGAAGTCAGTACGAATTTGTGGTTGACGTTCATGGGGACAGGATCAGACTTCACATTTGAAGTCACCTTCGTCTGAGATTGCCTGACAAACACTAAACCAAAATGTTTCATTTAGAAACTGTCAGAAAGGAATTACTAACCTTTTCTATTTATTAAAATTGCTATATGCATTCTTGTAAAGGGACTGGAGAGCAGCTGGACATTTTAATTTTCACTCTATGCAAAATAAAAATGACACTCAAGAACTTTACATTTTAACAGCGCCCTTGTAATGGAAGCATTTTATCCCGTTTGTATTGAACAGAAAAGAAAATGTGTTTGTTTCCCCAGATTTGAGGAGAATTAACATGTATCTGATTGTTAATATTTGATCCTTCTTTAATTATTTATGGTATCAAGGAATGAATCTGTCAAGTAAATAATGAAATGCGTACATGCAGCATATGTAATTAGGTTAGGTGCATAAATCCAAAGTGTTCGCTTTATAGTTGTCAGTGCAGAATTTATTAATCATGAGAAATGCTAAGTGAAGAAAATCCCTAACAGTCTACTCATTAGTGTAGGTTAGAGCACTTGCTGGAAAGGGAAGGTATCATTCCTCCCTGACTCTATTTCATCATTTAAGGGTGTTAGTAAATCGCTGCACATTTTCCTCCTCTCTGCTCTAAATCTGTTTTGAAGTTGTGCTAGGGAGGGCACTTCAACATCATCTGCAGACAGACAGCCACCAAAGCTGAGGTTTTCCGCAGCTTCATGAGGTTGAAAGGCTGTGTTACACGGTGGTCCTGCTTTCCTTGGGACACAGAAGTTACTCTAGATTTAAAAAGGAAGAAATGCACTGTGTTTATCTCAGGGCATTTTAGGGCTGAATGCGATGAATGAATACACGAGCAAATGTGTCAGAGGAGCAGGACACGGCCGGTACGGAATGGTGGGTGCTACAGTGTGTATTTGCTTGTGCTGTGTGCCATCTCCTGCCTGAGGGTAGGTCACATAGCCACAGTGTTTACACAACATCTTCCTATAGCATGCATATAGCACAAAAGCTCAACAAGCAAGCGGTCCAAGTGTGCAGCCAGGTGTACAGATGGTACCATCTACCTTGTGTAGAGTGGTGCAGCTGAGATTTTCTTGGGCCACAGGCAATTTGGTCCACACAATCACACGTCTTAATGTATTGCCAGAGTGACCCGAGTGAGAAGCTGTGTGGCTGTGCATGGACCAAACTAATTGGCTCTAACATCAGGGCTATGGCCCATGCCATTCTTATCACCCCTTCACCCTAGCTTGCCATCACTCGGTGGTTTCTGCTTTCTGCAGATTAAGGAAAAAAGTATTTCTAGTTAATAAAAAAAATAACAAAACCAAAATTAATCTGCAAGTTTCTGCCTCTTGGGGGCTGAAAAAAACATGTGAGAGAGATGAAACACCTGTTTGAGACGGAGAACTGTTATTGTGGGACCACAGAGCACATTTCTCGCTCCCAAAAGGTATTTTTCAGAGCTCCCTCTCCAAAAGAGAATTTGATTGCTAAATGTGTATTTCAAACAATATTTCAATATAATTTTGAAGCTTATTATTAACATGAGCACTTCACGGACTAATTCTCTATATCCAAGGATAGGCATTCACCTCTTCTCACTATCGCTGTTGAAAATTAGATACCTAGTCTGAATTAGTCATCTGGGCTCCCTTCACAGTGACTGAGATTCATCCCAGCCTGAAACTGGTGCTGAAGGCTAAGCCTGAGATGCAGGAGGTGAATCACCCTCTGGAGACACCAGCTCTCTTCTTGCGCTGCAGAAAGCTCAGGCTGGAAGCCTAACTTCTAGGCTGCTAAATGAGAGGGATGAGCTGAATCTCATGCTGTGTTTCTGGGCTGGATTGGACTTCCAGTGTAGAGCTTAGTGAGGAGGCTGTCGCTTGGTGACCCTACAGTAGCTAAAGCTCTTGGAGACGGACCTCGTGACCACAGCAGAGTGCTTGTGCTGGCTGTGTGTTCTTTTTTTCAAAGCATTAAAATAGGGAGGGCTGGATTTGCTGATCAGCAGAAGCTGACCTCATTCTGGGCTGTCACTGAAAGCCCCTGATCTGAAGTTGCACGTCTGTATCCCTCACTTCTGCTGGCCTCAGCATCCATGCAGCACAGTGGGCAGCTGCTTCAAGAGCTGATTTGGCTCAGCACTAGTCTTTAGGGGGTGTCACAGGGTAACTTTTCATTTTTAGAGCTCTAGCTGGCCATACAGCCGCACAGTCACCAGCGCTGGCACAAAGGGAGAGGCTGGGAAGGCAGAGGTTGCCAGTGTTGTGGGGTGGGAAGGTTGCTGCTGTTGGTAGCAGCGCAAAATTAAATGGATTGTGAAATCAAACCTCAAGCAAAAGGATGCTGACAGCCATTCATTAAATTCTGCATCACACTGTTGGATTTTAATCACAACGTTTTGGATCAGAATCACAAATCCTCTTATCTGCCGTAAGAGCGTCTTTCAAGCTTAATGTTTTTATGCCCCATATAGGATGCAACAATATTCATCTCTGCTAGTCAAGCTTAGAAATGCATTAAACTGCCCAACCAGAAAATCGGGAACAGGCATTTAGTGATGCAAAATGGTCATTCTGCAGCCTAATGCCTGAGGGACAGATCAGTCATCACAGACTCCCACTTCTGCCTGAAAAGACCAATTAGGTGACTCTGCCTATTTAACTATCAATACAGGATTGCTCCCAACAGGATATTCCCCTGTGCTTTACCCACTCTAATTTTAAATTACTCAAGTGCCAAGACTTCTATCACTTCCCTAGGGTGACCAGTACACAATTGAAGGCCTCACTGCGAGGAAATGTTTCCTGATATTCCTATGCTTAGACTTACACCATTTTACGTAGTTACATGTTCATGAACAGCCCCACCTTCTAACTGCACAGGACAATCAGAGCTAGCCTGCACAGACACACACACACGGGGATTTGTTTGGTTTTTACCTGTTTTTGGTGTGTAATCATTCACGCTAGGCGTTCAACACGTAAGGGAAAAGTCAGTCATTTCAACCACTGGTATCATTATCAGCGCTGTTCCAATGCTGAGCTGCCCTGATAAGTCAGCATCAGACAAAGCTTTGCCCGTGAGGACATCTGTGCATGTCCTTTGAGGAAGGATGATAAAGGCTGAAAACAGGGAAGACTGTGAAAAAATCAAACAAACGGAGGTGTTACATACTGCTCTGGAAAGAGGAATCTGCTGCTCACACCTACTCCTAACAACAAATAATTAGGATGAAACTCCACGCAAGAAGAGCTTCAGGCTTCCTTTGTACTCCTAGGTTTTGGTATACCAGAGGCCAGTGAGTTGTGGCTGGGGCAAGAGACTTGGGTGCTTATTATAGAGCAGGAAACGACTCGTCTCCAAGCATGTTGAGCAAATGAATGGCAGGTCTCCTCCACCTCCCCAGCCTTTTTATGCTCACCAAAGGGGAAATAGTATTATGCTGTTGCTCTTTTCATCATTCCTTCCCATCCCTAAAGATTCTATGATCAAAATCAATGCCACCCAGAATTTCGGGTCATATATGTTCAAGGTGAGCATTCCCAAGGTTATTGCAGGACCTTCCAGCCTGCTTTAGGCAGGATTTCTTTCTGATTTCCTCCCCACGCAGTGTGTGTCACGTAGTCAAACCCTTCATCTGTTCTATCAGACAAGCAGAACTGGGAGTCTGATATCTTTTAAAAAAAGATACAGTTCTCTGATTAACTGAAGAGTAATAGCATGAAATTCTAGTCTCCAATAAGTAACATATTGATGCTTATGTCTAATTTAATCAGCATCAGGGGGGGTCGAGGGTGCCCATTCCTTCACCATCAGTTATGCAGCAGTTCAAGGTGATAAATCCTATCTGCGGAATGATATTCCTCCGACATTTCTATAATATTAATTAGATCACCGTGTCAGGCTGTAGGAAATTTGCTTAACATTCATTAGAAATCTCTTATAGATAGATAGGCATCCCTCCCTCCTTCTCCCTGCTGCTTTCTTTCTCCTGTGATTGACAGATGAGGTCAAGCTGGAGACAGCCCCCTCCCCCCCCAAGTCCTTCCCAGCACCTGAAGAGCTAGGTCACCGGACTCCATAATGCACGGAGAGCGAGAAGGGAGGATTATGCCTTGAAAAGATATCCTATATAATTGGACAAAAGCTCGTCTGCCTCCGGGATGCATTGCCAGGTCTCCTCGGCCTGCAGCCGGCACGCAGAACGCAGGCGAGTGTACGACGCAAAAGCCATTTGCATTACCCTGCAGTCATTTTTATATGTGGAGGTAATGAAGTTGTCAGCGGAGCCCCGAGTGTGGCAGAGCCTGATATTCAAATAGACCTGCCAGCTCTCCCCACTCCTCACTGCCGCCTTCCACCCACCCCCACCCCCTACAGCCCCCCCCCCCCCCCCACTCC
>VZRI01005547.1:149990-160216 GCA_013397515.1 Upupa epops | reverse complement strand
CCCCATCCCCACAGCTGATCTACTGACTCCCTGGATTGCTGCTTCACTGGCTCCCTGGCTCCGGCTGTGCTTGCACTCTTGCCCTTGTCAAACGCTTTTGTTTCCAAGTCAGGGAACTGGCAGCTGCGGCTGCCTGCGCACCGCTGCCTGCACTCCCGCGCTGCCCCATGAGCACCCACACTGCCTGTCTGACTAGGGGTCATGGACTGATGGCTAATGGGTGGTGAGTGCCCCAGAGTCGTGCCATGGCCCTGCCTGCAAGGAGGCTGCGGTGTTGGTCCTGCCCAGTTTTCAGGGATAGCTCCCCAAGATGTTAATCCCAGGCTGAACATGAGAGGCATTTTGTTTGGAAGAGAAAGGCTTCAAAGCCAGGTAGATTTTTAAGGTAGAGACAAAAAGTGGCTGTTGGTGTTTTGTGTGCCTGCTGAGCCCTTTGCTGAGGAACGGCAGAGCGTGGTGCTAACGGGGAAGGTGGCAGCCAAGTGGTGCTCAGCCCTCACAGTTAGCATCATCTGGGGGCTCTTGGCAAAGGGCATCACAGCTGTACCGTGCCACAGACTCACAGAGTGGTAGGGGTTGGAAGGGATCTCCAAAGGGATCATCCAGATCTAGCACCCTGCTAGAACGTACAGGATCATAAAGAACGAGGCAGTGAGAACTGGTCTTTGCTGATTTCTCAACTCCTTTTTTTTTTTAGTGAGGAGGGGAGAACAATAAATAAATTCCCTGTGGCAAAGCTGCCTGGTAAGCAAAAGTTTGGAATCAACCCCATTAGCCTTGGAAACTAGCTTTTACTAAATATGGGGCTAGGCTGTCAGCTGCTGTTAATTGGCACAAACCCACTGAAGTCAATGGAATGACAGTGATTTATACCAGGATGAAGACTTGGGGGATGGATGCTTACAAGGAGGGCTGTCTTTTCTCTGCTTTCAGTAACTGGATCCACTTGTGGTTAGAGCCCTGCAGGAGCAAATGATAGCTCTTCGCTTTGACGGGCACATGCCGCTAGGTAGCTTGGTATCCGCAGGTTGTGAAATGTGTATTGAGAAACTGAAGGCCACTTAAAAAAAATTCACCACCTTGGCAAGTCTTCAGCTGCCTCAACAGTCTCTTTTTTGAATCAGCAACTCATTCGTTATTTGCAGAAAAGGATACTTTCTGTGCTCTTATGAAAATGATCAATGATCCTTTAGCACGGAAGGCCCAGGGGATTAATTTATTCTGTAAGCAGCACGTTAAAAAGACTGGTTCAAGCATTTGTTAAAAACTTACGGGAGGGTCAAAACCACACAGGTTTCAGCATCAGCTTTTTTTGGCCTTTGTTCCTGCCATGAGAACCCCAGAAAGCTCTGAATTCCCATGGCGTGATGCATCGTTGCGCCACTGGAATTCACTTGCCTCCGGGAGCTCCTTTTAGAGCAACCTGAAATTTATGTAAGCAAGTGAACTCGATGTTTTCACTACAACTGTTAGTCTACAAGTATTTCCACCACACAGGGCTACTCTAAATGCACTAACCTGCAGATTAAAGGCTCCCTGAGTAAATATTGGCACGATGCACTGTAAGTGATTCCACAAATGGAGGAGTCCCTAAGTGTGCGTTGACTTGCTACACCATAACGCCTCCTACGGAGATTTTACAGCATCGTATGCCAATGATCCACACATTAAGGACTCCCCAAGTGCACATTGACACGATAGACTGGAGCTGTTTTGGTCTATCGTGGCAATGATCCGGGGATAATGACAATGTCTTGTGCAGTTCCACTGAGACTGGAGTTGTTGTGGTTCTTAATGGAAGAGCCAAAATGGTTCCATTTAAGCCATATTGACCTTTTTGGGTGCTACAGGAACACTAACAATGTTCTCATCTTTCATACCAATTGAGGAACGTCTTCAGTGATGCAGTTCTGTAGTCTGAATGGCTTCTGTTTGGGTAAGGACATGCGTATACAGGTTCATAGCAGAAACTGTGCACTTCTGTACACGTTATACACATTTATCTTACTTAACACAGAGCAGGACTTTCACCACCACAAAACTCTGGTACTGTCACCAAGGGTACCAAGGCTTAAACTGAGAAAGAGTCATTTAGATACAAGTCAACTTCCTATGCAAAGAGGAAAGCTTTTCCTGGGAGGGAGGGATGGGAAGAGGACAGGAACACCCAGACTATAATAACTCCTATCTGCTCTATGACTTGAGTCTCAAGAAATGCCTCTCCCACAGTTGGAAGCCTCCCCTTGAACAGATGGGGAAACTGGTTGGTTAAATGATTTGGTAAACCTGTGACCACAGTGCAGCTGGGACCACAACACAGGCTTTTCTAGCGTCTCTCAAAAGCAACAGCAGTGTTTTAACATGTTGAAGATCGAACTGTGTAGTCTTGGTGCCATCTCTGTGAAGACTATGCAATGGAAGCAGACTGGAATGCTGTCAGAGACAGGGAAGAGAGTGTTAGGGAGTTTTTAACCCCCAGAAATTGTCTGTCATTTACAGCATCATGGGTCACCACTCTCATCTTTAGCTACACAATCGAGAGAATTGCTAGGGCAGAGGAACAGATGAATGACAAAGAATCAGGTTCCAAATTCAACAGCAGGAGAGGCAGAGTCAAAGAAAAAAATGCAGTAGAGTGAAGATAGAAAAAGATTGTCTCAGGGCTATGATTATCTATCTGCTCCACATGGATGGTTTTACCTGATCCCATCCAAACAGTAGAAAGCCCCAGCCATGTGGGTGAAATGCGTCCGATGCCCAAAGCATGCTTCGTGTTAGGAATTTCCCTCCTGAAGCTGCTAAAGCCAATATTTCAAAGGAGATTGTTCCATTGCTTTGGCATTTTACATCTTGGATTTGTTTCTTAGCTAGAGGAAGGAATGACACAGATATCTGGACAAACACTGTCCATGTGATGGGAGCACGAGGAGAAAGTGCAAAAGAAGCCAGTCTGTGAGAAACAGTGACCACAGATACAGTGGGTGCTGTTTCTGTAGACAGAAGCATGGATGCAATTGCAGCATATGGGAGGAGCAGAGGGAGCAATTAAAAACAGTCTAAAAAACAATCTATAAATTAAGAAATTAAAATTGGGGTCCCATCAACCTCCACAAGAGCTTGGTCAGAAGAAAATCATAATCCTCTGAACACATGGAATTGAAAAGGAGATAAAGTCTGTGATTATGATTTAAATGAATACTTTATACATTGACAACTGGACTCTTTAGTGAAAGGGCTCTTGAAATGGCAATATATTGGCTTCTGAGGGCCATGAATGTTCACTATAAAAACTTCCATTACCCTTCTATTGTAACATCAATATACTGTTGTCTGAAATGTGTAAATTCCCTGGTTCCTGACAGTCAAGAGACCGTGCATATGAAGAATATTAATAATATTTCCATCTTCTGCATAATTCGACCTGCATAGAAAGTGAAGTCTGACCTCATTGTGCTCTCAGAAGCATAAAGAAAACAGAAAAAGGTCCAGAGAGCATCACCGATGTTTGGGAACTGTAAAGCCTTTTCTGCTTATATTCCTAGAAAGGCAAAACGAATGATGTTTGCCATTTTGGTGGGGGGTAACACTTTATTTATAGGGCACATACCACTGCTTTAATGATGGTCAAAAGGGCTGATCGATTGCCATGTTTCTTTATCCATGAGGTTAGAGTTTCCACTGCCCAGGAATGTACTAGTTCATTTTCAAGAGTGAGTCCGGTTTCCCCATCCCGAGATATTTCCTCTCCACAAAGGTCTGAGGTTTTTTGATTATAAGAATGGATTTGAAGAACTGGGAATGATGGCAAATATTCCACATGTTAACTGTGCAATTGTTGTGGTAAGCTTAACCAGAATGAGCTTCTTCTATGTCTGGTTCTGAGGCTCTCTTGTCAGTCCCTAGTGTATCTGGAAATGCACAAAACATCTCACCCCAGCTGACTGAAACTCATTAAGTTCGGTGGGACTGGGGTAAAACACAACTAACGGTGCCTCATTCTGTTAAGAAGGATGAAGAGTGTGGATAGCAGGAAGGCATAGCTCAGTTTCTGTTTTCTCACCAAGCATCTGTCTTTTAAAATCTTTTTTAGGTGTGGATAATTATCTCTGCTGTCTACTTCAGCAAGTAGCAGTGCCCAGTAGGAGTGGATGTGCAGAGTAAAACAGTCAGTGCAGAGGATCTGACATGCTCTGTGCTCTTTGAGGATTTAGTTAAGGTGAACTCTAGCCTGACTCCCAGGACCAAACACCTATTAGCATCTGGAGTGTATCAGGCACACTCCAGGAGCTTATCTTCTGGTTTGTTTTTCCTCCAAAATTAATTCAGTACTCCAAGACTGCTCTGCAGGATGGAATGATACAAAAGAAATGGGGACAGTCAAGAGGTTTTGCTTCTGCTCCTGCACTGATCCATTACTGGGTTCCTGCTACAATCTGAAATGGGTCCTATGAGTGTCTGCAGCCCTGTCCCAGCTGAGTCTCAGCACATGCTCCAGGACTTTTATCTCAGCACAGTGAGTAGTCTGCACTACTTAGCACAGCTCACGACTATCACTGCTAAGAGAAAAGCAGCATGCACAATCTCTGCAGCTCAAGGTGCATGATACACTAGCAAACCCCTCTGGGTCATGGCATCACAAGCACCTATTTGCTTTCTTCACTCGTCACTGAGCTGTAGCATTGCATTGTGACTCCTGCAGGACCTGGCACTTGTCCTTGTTGAACTTCACACTTGGCCTGTTGATCCAGCCTGTCCAGATGCCTCTGCAGAGCCTTCCTACTATCACTCCTGCCTAACGTGGTGTTGTCTGCAAACTTACAGAGGGGGCAGTTCTGCTAACCCCCTCCTTACTTCAACTATTGAAAACTACTGTGCTCCAAGTCATGCTGCAGGTTGGAGCCCTGGCTCTGAAATCGTTATAGAATATGGCTGCAGTCGTGACGCATGGCAGACGAGGGGAAAGTCCAAACAGGAAATAGATGGAGAGGACAAAGGGGATGGAAAAGTTGTTTACTGATTTCAGTTTGGCATTCAGGTTCTACATGGGTCTGAGACGGTCAGGTCAGGGAAGGGTCTGAGGCTCGTTTTCCTTCAGAAGTGAGGAAGGAGAAAGGGGCATGGTTGGGGACCATGGCTAGAATGTGGAAATCCACCTGTACTTCAGAACTGCTTTTTTCTCAGACAGTCAGACCCACCTTTCAGTGGTTGCATGGGGAAGATCGCTCCCCAGGGACTGAGGTACATGACACCTTCTGGCTTAGAGATGCATGAGATGTGTATGAAGATAGGTGGAGTGCAAATTATCTACACATGGCTGTCTCATTCCATTGGAGTTGTCCTCGGTCACTTGAGGGGTATGTTCAGGCTGGCTGGGGTGACACAGAACCTGTAGGAGTTACATACCAACCAGGAGTGGCAGCTGAAGGCTAGCACAGCTCCCCAGGAACATCTCAGGTGACATCAGCCCCCTTGTCTGAGTCAATCTCATGAAGCCTGCACATCTTCTTGCAAAGAAGCGCTTTGCATGGTGCAATTTATAGCTGTTCTAATAACCTTTAATTCTCGAGCACATGCCTGAGATAAATATCGCCTGTAAAAATCCTTCTTTTCTTTTTTAAACTTCCAGATTTTGACATTTGTACCCCTGGCATTTAATTTTGAGATGAAGGGAACCTGGCTTCTTTATACAGATGCAACCCACACTAAACTTTTCCCTTATGAAAGATCTTTCAAGCATTAGCTAAATAATTTTTGTCCACTCAACCATCTGAGTAATTACTTTAGAACGTCCTCTCCTGCAATTCTTTGCTAGCAGTCAGACCTCTGTAATAAAATATTATGTTCAAAATATATTTTAGAAGAAAAGTATATAATCCCATTAATGGATTTCTTTAAATTTTCTATATGTGTTTTGCAATGAAATAAGCATTATCCATGGCGATTCTTGAAGTTCTGCTTCAGGATTTATGCACAGTTAATGGACGGAGATTATTTCTTGGGATAATATAAATATCCCAAAGATTTAATGAAACCATAAAGACATTCATTAGACTTCTGTAATTAGAATTATAGTTGCAAAAGCTTCAGAGTGCTAAATATACCCGCAGTATTTCATTGTTTCAGGTTTTCAGTCAACAGCTTTCTTCCAGGGGAAGAACTCCGAGCTGTGGGGGCAGAATTCAAACTAGTGAGAGGACCCTGAATGTTTCCTTCTCTTAAACTGGGCAAAGAACCCATAAAACTGCATTCATGGAGCACAGCTCCTCCAGGCCACCTGCAGCCTGCTGAGGTCCTTCCTGTGGGCGCTGCTGCGGGCTGTGCCTCGGCTGAATGGCATCTACAGCTTGCAACAAAGGCCAAGGACAGAGCCCTCGTTTCTCAGTCTGACATTTCCGTGATGTATGTAAATTTGGGGGCCGAATGTGGCCTGACTTCTGCAAAGACAATACTTCTTAGTGAATGCTGCAGATCAAGCCGTTTCTGCAGTTCTGGGTTTGTTTGGGCCGTTTTGCTCTCATGCAGATGTTTTCTCTCTTTCCTTATGCGAAGGACAGCAATCGCACACAACCCTGTGATGACGTCTCAGAATCCAATCAGAAAACCCGCATAAAGATGAAAGGTCTTACCAACGAGAAGTGAGCTTGCTAAACTACACCTTTCAATGAATTTGGACAAAACTGAAAAATGTTGTTGATATCAGATCCTTAGGCTGATTACTGAAGCGTTCGATTTTTCAGCGTGTCAATTCATCACTGTCTACCTGGTTATATTTAACACTTTCTCCTGTTTCCATCCTGTCTGCTGAGATAGGCAATCTCTGTCACACGGTATCTGCTTCACCAGAAGGTCAATAGACCATTGTGGAGGCCCAGGAGTCCAGCTCCCAAGTTGCCCTGATTCTCTCCACAATATTGCTGATGGCAGATGGAACTTCCCCATCTTGCAGCATCTAAAATATTAATGAGATTAGAACTTCCATCCTTCAAACAGTTCACAGTTCCCTTTTTGGCGTTTGGCAGTTACGCAGCCAGGCAGCGGAACGCAAAACCTCCCTGGCTGTGGTTGTTGCCCTGTGCTGGTAGCGACGAAAGGCTGCGTTAGTTATCCTGCTGTTGACTGTCTTCAAGAAAGCCAGTGCCTTGTTGTCTTCTAACCTAGGCACAGGTTCAACAGTTTTATGGAAGTTACTGAGTTGTAGGTAATTCAGCCTGGAGCCTAGCGCTTTGAGATGTACATATAGATTTGGATACAAGTTGTCAGTCTTGGACANAACATATATATAATTATATATAATATATATATAACAATTATATATATGTGTATATATAAAATTCACTATTTATATCCATATATATGAATAGTGGCTCACAACTCCCAGACGCTAGCTTGCTTTTGGGGCTACTTGGGAGCAGTTGTTAGGTTTCCCTGACTCAAGCCTGTGGGAGGCTATTGCTGGTACCAGAGCTGTGGTGTGGGACTGAAGAGGATTAAACAACCTCCTTCTCCTCGGGTGTTTCACTGTCAGTGAGGGGGACAGAGCGGCTGCACAGCCTCCTTGTTTCTATCCAATTATCCCCATCGTGTGCCTCGATCCCGGATGCATGATATGTACATAAACAACTTTATAGATGGACGTATCTGTACAGAGAGCAGTCACTGACTGATTAAAATGTATTTAATCTCAGACCTTGCTGATGAGCTTAGCACAAAGTGACTTCAGTGTTTTCTGGGAATTATTCTCCAAGGCGAGTCTGGAGCCAAACTCTTTGGTTTTCCCACTTTCCAGAAGCCAGCGTTTTGGTACCCAGCTTCCCCTTTGCAAAACAATAATCACACAACTTGCCTAGCTTTCCAAAGTGCTCTGAGATCTATGAGTGAGACACGGTATAGACATTCTAAACATGATTTATTCCCTTGCAGGGCCTATCCCTAAGTGGCTCATTGAAGAAACAACATTTATAAATATGCATAGCTTCCTGGTATAGAATTTTTCTTATTCTTTTCAGAAAGAGCAGGCTAAGCTGTTATTATTCACTTTTCCATTTTTAGAATCAACGATTACATTGCACCACACTGCTGCGTGGTACCAATTAAAATAACTGCTGTCTATTTGGCAGTCCTTTAATGGGAAATGAAATTCACTTTTAGGCGTATATCATGGTAATACATAGATCATATGGTATAGAGTTTAGATCATTTTGGAGCACAGTAGCTGTATGAGTTCTTATTCCCTACCTAGTCATCGTTACGACCATCAATTTTGTTAATTAAGAATTTTAAACCCTGTGAATTTATAGCACAATTATGTTGCGCTTCGTAAGTAGATCTTTACCCCTCTACACGATTAACACGATGCCCACGTACACCATGGGATGGTGCTTTCAAAGGCTGGTGGGGTTTTGGATCAAGATTTACCCTTTTGCCTAAGCTTTGCTCCCTGCGGATGTCAGCTGTTTGTCAGCAAAACATAACGGTGAAGACTTTTGATTTAAATCTTATTTTTTTTAAAGAAAAGCCAATTCATCAGGTAGGAGAGACTGCTGCTCGCACTCTCAAGTCCTGCCAAAGACAAATGGCTGTAAAAATTTAAAATCAATCATTAACAGATTAGCTGTTGGTCCAAAGTAAATAGCAATCAGCTTATTAGGCATCAGGCAGAGTGAGATAAAGGGGAAGAGTTATTGAAAATGAGGATGTTTGCTGGGGCTGTGCTGATGGAGCAGAACAGGGAAAGGCTGTTTCTTTGTTGCTCTAATTACAAATGGAAAATAACCTACAGTGCCGAACAAGTTGAGCTCCCTAGCTGGATTGAATGGAGCATAGTGCTCATGTTCTACGTCATGGCTTGATTTATCTTGATTATCCATAGTTTGCACTACTTCTTCCCTCCCCAGAAAGCCCTTTTTGGCGCTCTTTTACACTGAACTGAAGGCACTTTTTGGCTCTGCAGAGGTGTTTGGAGGGGGAGTTGCCACAGGAGAAATGCTCTTCTCATTCAGAAATACAAATTCTGTGCAGCAAGTGCCTCTCACATGATGGAATTTTGTGTGAAGAGGGCTTCCTTATGGCTAAGCGACGGATTGCTTGTTCCCATGTCACAGCCAGCTTTGTGCCATGGTTGTACTCGGCCATGGTGACATTCTGCAGAGCAAATAAAGGAGAAGGTGGATGCTGTAAGAGGAAAGGGAGAGGGAGAAGGAGTGGAAAAGGAAAAAGGATGAGGAGACAGAAACAATAGAAGTTGTGAAGGAAGCAAAGCTGAGGGGAAAGAAGACAAACTAGCTGAGAATAAAATGAGACGAGGAAGGAGCAAACACAAGTGAGATAGGAAGTAGAAGGAAATGGGCAGAAGTTGGAGTAAACTGACAAAAGCTGCCTTTCATCATGTAAACACTGAACTGTTTACAAAGACAGTGAATGACCATTACAAAGCCTTGTCAAGAGTTTGGGCCGCTTCTCTGTGATCAGGTCTGTTAAATCCAGACTAAGATGATTTTGTAATAAAATAGGATACTTGAGAATTGGCTCTTCAGAGGTTTGAGCCCAAGAAATAGAAGAAAGCTGGCTGCTTTGTGTGTGTAGGAATCTAGAAGCAGTACCTTTCTGTTAATGATGTGATTCCACAGGTTCGAACTGTGAACCCTCAGACTGTGCATCACCTGAAAGCAACCACAGAAAACACTGCCTACAAGTCTGGTGCTCCTTTCTGTCCTGGACATAGGATTAGGAACCTTTACTGGAAAGATCATTAAGCATTGGGATGGGCTGTCCAGAGAAGCGTTTGAATCGCCATCACTGGGTGTGTTTAAAAGTTGTGTAGATTTGGAGCTGAAGGACATGATTTAGCAGTGGGCTTGGCTGAGTTAGGTAAATGGTTTCACTTGCTGATCTTAAGGTCTTTTCCAGCCTCAGTGATCCTATGATTCTACNCTACAAGTCTGGTGCTCCTTTCTGTCCTGGACATAGGATTAGGAACCTTTACTGGAAAGATCATTAAGCATTGGGATGGGCTGTCCAGAGAAGCGTTTGAATCGCCATCACTGGGTGTGTTTAAAAGTTGTGTAGATTTGGAGCTGAAGGACATGATTTAGCAGTGGGCTTGGCTGAGTTAGGTAAATGGTTTCACTTGCTGATCTTAAGGTCTTTTCCAGCCTCAGTGATCCTATGATTCTACATATAGAATCATAGAATAGAATCATAGAATCATTAGGGATCAGAAGGGACTT
>VZRI01005547.1:122159-140117 GCA_013397515.1 Upupa epops | reverse complement strand
AACTTCTTCCCAGGGAGAGTACCAGAGCACTGGAACTGGCTGCCCAGGGGGGTTGTGGAATCTCCTTCCCTGGAGATTCCTCCGTCCCAGACCCGCCTGGCTGTGTTCCTGTGGAACTTGGTCTAGGTGATCCTGCTGTAGCAGGGGGATTGGAGTGGATGATCTTTTGAGGTCCCTCATCCCCTATACACAATTATGAGGTCACCCTCATTACCAGTTTGCCCCAGTGAACTTCCACTGGCTTCTCTTGCCTTTACTCAGCAGATGACCTTCCACTGTTTTTTTTGGCTAACCCTGTGTCCTAAGAGGCACCATGTGTCATACTGCCCTGGCTGGATTCAGCAGCAACATGCTCTTGGGGGCAAATGAGAGAAGTAAACCTCTCAAACTGCTTAGATAGACTCAAAGCCATTTCTCCGTGGTGTACGAGGATAAACTACGATGGGCAAGTAATCAGATGAAGTAGGATGAACATTATTTGTTTCACTACATTACATCTGACAGGGAGTATTTGTCCTGGGTCACATCTTGTTTACTAGTTTGACAGTGTTAGTTTGGATATGTGCTTGTGGATTTATAAAAACATCTCCCTGTTTCATCCCGTTGCCGCTGACTCCACCAGCCTGGGCACAGGCACCTGAGAAATTCTTCAAAAAAATATACATCCAGACTTGCGGTGAGTTTATCTGTTGACTTTTCTCTCTCTTCTTCCTCCTTTCCCTTGGACTAGACTGGCAATGAAAGGCATCTCTCTCTCATGGGACTACTGACAAGAAGACACACAGAGCTGTCTGACATGGTCGCTGAATGCCTCCCTTCAGCCTCTGGCTTACATAGACGTTACTGTCCACAGAGAGAGACTAAATAAAGGTCTGGATTTACCATGGTTGGTATTAAGGAAATTAAGGAAAGAAGTTGCTGTGACTGTGCTGTTCCTGCACAGGAGTTTTTCTGCAAATCTGTCAAACCAAAATCAGACCTGATAAAAGAACAGAAGGCTCCTCAGTCCCTGCTGTCTGTGCTGGGTGAGCTGCCTCTGCACCACTTCTCATTCAGGAGCAGATTTCTGTCTTCCTTCATAGCAGGAGAAAGAAAGGATGAAAATGGACTTTTAAAGCAGGAAAATTCCCACTCTCTATTCTCAACTCAATCTTACAGGTAATGGTTGTCCCTAGCAGGGACACCAGGGAGATGAATCCTACATCAGAAGGGACTGTTCCAATTTATTTTGATGCAATTCAACAGTTCCTGATCTGTCCCTTATAGATTTTGCTAGCGAACCTCACTTGTTCTCAGGCAGAACAACTGGCAGAAGAAAATTTCTGATGAGCAGAGCTTATGGATTTTCCTAGATGATTTCATGGAAAGATCTCCTGTTAGTCGTGACTTATGGCCAGCACAGCAATCTACAAACAGTCCCCCTGAATTAGGCAATGCATCTGTCTTGTTTGAACAGTGTGTAAATGTCCTTCCCCTGCTCACACGAGCACAAGGTGTGCTTGGTTCAGCTTTGAAGCCTTTGCTTTTGCTCCAGATGTATGGTCTGAGAAAAGAGCAGTGCACAGGCAGACAGGCTACGGTCAGAGCTGCCTGCAGTGGCTAGTTACCTTCTTGGGAAATATGTCACAGAAACATAGGATTATAGAATGGTGGAGGTCAGAAGGGACCTCTGGAGATCATCTAATGCAACTCTCCTGCCAGAGAGATCACACAGGAACATGTCCAGCTAGGTTTTTAATGTCTCCAGAGTCAGAGACTCCACAAGCTCTCTGGGCAGCCTGTTCCAGGAGTCTGTTACCCTCACTGTAAAAGTGTTCACATAAAATCTCCTGTGTTCCCATTTATGCCCATCGCCCCTTGGCCTATTGTTGGTCACCATCGAGAAGAACCTGGTCCCGTCATCCTGACACTCATCCTTTACATATGCAGAAGCAATGATGGGATCTCCCCTCGGTCTCCTCTCCAGGCTAAACAGACTCAGCCTCTCCTCATAAGAAAGATACTCCAACTCCCTGGTTGCCTTATTGTNCTAAACAGACTCAGCCTCTCCTCATAAGAAAGACACTCCAACTCCCTGATCGTCTTATTGTCTCTGCTCTGGACAGCTCTGGAGTAGCTCCATATTCCTCTTGACCTGAGGAGCCAGGAACAGGATGCAGTATTCCAGATGTGGCCTAATGAGGGTAGAGTAGTGAGGGATGAAAACCTCCCTTGACCTACTGGCCAGACTCTTCTTAATGCATCCCAAGAGACCATCTGCCTGCTTAGCCACAGGGCACACTATAGCTTATACTCAGCCTGTGGCCCACCAGCACCCCTCGGTCCTTTTCCTTGGAGCTGCCCAGCCTGGACTGAATGCCCAGCCTGGACTGGTGCATGGGATTGTTCTTCCCCAGATGCAGCACTCTACACTTGCCCTTGTTAAAGCTCATCAAGTTTCTCAGCCCAGCTATCCAGCTTATAGGTAAAGTGATGAGAAACTGGACCATAAAAGGCAGAGAGAGTCAGCTATTACCAAGAGAGGATCCAGAAGATTTTGGCCACTGGAAATAAGTTGTAATAACCTTTTCTTCTAAACCTCTAGAAGCAGGTGTCTTTTCCTACTTCTGGGTCTTGTAGGTGTGATTCTGAGTGCAGGCACTCTCATCAGTGTGGTCTTTGCACCTCTAAATTAATCCCTCTGCTTTCCAAATTCCTTGGGTGCTTAGACCCCTCTCCCTAGGTTCTCCATGCAGGTAAGCTCTAGCAGCATCCCAGGCACTGTAGATCAGAATGAAATGATGTTCTTAATTCAAACCACTTCACTGTTAACAAATTGCTCTAGAAAAAGCAGAAATCCTGGGCATAACCCTTTGATACTGAGGAAATAGTAAACCCAAGAGTCAGTCAGTTTTCTTCCAGCCTGCCTGCGTTTGAGCTCTGCTTTATTTGGTCCATATGCTCCTTTGGCCAGGGGAGAGGTATTCAAAGACAAAATCGAGTAAAACAAGAGGAAAGAGATTTCCATGGCCGAGGGCTTGTTTGCATCTGCAATAAAATGTACGCTGTGCTATCTACAAATCAGTTTGCGCTCCAACATGGGGTGACATTCTTCGATGAAGGTCACAGCACTCTATAGAGACATTGACACAAACCTCGTTTGGTAGAACAGAATGGAGTTCACGGGTTGACATAGACGTATCCTCAATTTGTCATGCTGCTTTCTGCCTTAACTTGCTGGTCAAAGTAGCTAGCCAGGTGTGAGTAGGAAAGTGATCTATGTCTCTTCAATAGCTGCAGTAATTTCCTTGTCCCTCCTCAAATTCGCTCCTGTTCCGAGATGATGGCAACACTGGTCTCTTGTGCGACCTTCTGATTGATAGAATGACAAGCTATTTCTTTCTCAAGTGAGTCCTAATCTCCTATTATGCCACCAGTAGAGAGGCTGCTGTGATAAAGGCTTACAGTCTATGACACCTGGTCAAAACAATTATTTTGGTAGTCGTTCCCTATGGATTTGGGCTGTGACATGTGAGGTGGCTAAACTAATCCCTGGAGCAAAGAGATTCCTAAAGTGAAATATGATTTAGAGGGCATTGCCTGGGGTCTGGAACTCAGAACTGGATTCTTGAGTCTAGTCAGCTCTGGAGTTATCTGGCAAGTACTGTTGTACTTGACTTTTGAGTTGTATAGTTTTCTTTGCCCAGGAGCATTTCTGTGTGGGTGTTGTCCATCATTTTGTTAGGTGTCCAGCACCTCTCAGGATTTGCTTCTTATAAATCAAAGTTATCAGATCTGTTCTATTGGCACAGAAGAATAGTCTGTGAGGTATGGAAGTTTGATTTTCAATCTTCTTGTCACAGCCTGTTGAGACGGGATACTACCAGGCTATGCTCATGCTGCCTGGAAACAGTTCATCTGATGGGATTTCTACTGCAACTATTGGGTCAACTTTGTGCCTGAAGAATTCCTTCTGTCAAGTTGGCTATCAATTGGAATCACTGTGATCATTTTCACCTATTTAAAGGGAAAGGGTTGCTGCCTCAGTTTTGGGGAAGGAGCATGGAGGACAGCAAGTAGCAAGCTTGCTCCAGGTTACACCAGCAGCTCTTGCCAGGGTAGGAACCTGAACAGCAGTCACAACGACTGAGCCAGCCATCATGCAGTCTGTTTTACCTAATCATGTCAAGCTGTACCTTTCCATGGCCAAAGTCAGCTGTTGTTAGGGACAAACAAGTTTTGCATGCCGCAGACCTTAAGTCCTCACTCTGTTAAACTTGGCTCAGCACTGAAGAGGGCCCTAGCTCAGTTAGTTTATAACAACCAGACCTTTAGCAAGGAAATGACTTCAGTGTTCTTGTGCTGTATTTCTATCTATCTCTCCCTCCTAAACCCTCTCAACGTGACCCTTCTCATTAGCCACTGAACTACAGGCAAAGCTGGGGCAGAAAGGAGTCACACAGTCTCTGCCTACCACTATGACCCTGTCCCTGCACAGGGAACCTTATCCATGAATTCATGGTAATTGTAGGATAAGATGTATAAGAATTTGGACTTTGGATTCTGGATTTCGTGCTTTATGGTGAGCAAACCTGGTCATATCTGTGGGCCAGGCCTACTGAACAGTCAGTGCAAAGAAATGACGGTGAAATAGAGCTGTTTAGCATTTCTTTTCCCTAGCTGGAGCATGCACGAACAGCGTTCGTAAAGCAGTCTCAGAAGCACGATCTATGGTTTATGTCTTGATGATTCTGTGGCCAGAATAACTTTGGTTTCTTATTTTCACGATTATTTCTGAAGGGAGCATCTGTTAAAGACCAGCTACTTAGGAAAATACTACACGTGGTACTCTGCCTTCACTTCAGGGGTTTAATCCAATGATCTTAACGGTCTTTTCCAAAGGAAAAGATTTTACAACTCTATGATTTTTCAGTGAAGGGGGGGGAGGCTGGTGCAGCTACCTTGCCTATGTCCGCTGGCCTTTGCGACACCTCAAGTGAAGTGGTTTTTTCCACTTCAAAATGTCCACTTCTTACCCAGAGACTGCCTTTTGAGCTAGGCTGCCAGCACCCGTTACCGACAGCTTCTCTTAACAAGGAAATATTGGGCTGCAAGTAGCACATTGAAAACATCATAATCTCCCGCCTGCATGTTAAAACACAAGGTGAAAACCGGACCAAAGCGGGGAGGCTATGAGGTGTGCTATCTCCAAACTACTTGAAAAAGCACTTGCTTATTTTCTCGTGTTCATAAACTGGACGCTGAAATTGTCTCATGTAAGGCATTCTGAGCAGCTATCCTACAGAGTTATTGATCCTTGGCTGCTCATCTAATGAGCAGCTCCACGGCGGACCACGAGTGCAGTTCAGGTTTATGTGTAAGGGCTGTAAACGCTATTTTCAAAGTTAATATATATTTACTTTTGGCATTTTTATAGCAGCTTATTTGAAGTATTATTAATGTTTAGAAATGTGTTTCAGGGTTTATTTTATGGGTATTTGACAGTTTTAAACTATCTCATGTCCTCCTCACTATGTTCAGACCGCATATATATAACTTTTGGGGTTGCTTGCCTCCTTTTGAGTTTGTCTCTGGGCGTTTCATTAATCTCACTTGCTCCTTAAGTAATTTCTGCTATCCCAGCGGAACAGTCCGAGCCCTAAATTGTAAGTCTTTGTGAATTAAAGACATCAACAGGATTGATTTCCAGACTGCAGAAACTGCAGAAATTGTGTGGCAGAGCCTGAAGGGTAGGGACTCGTCTTCTTCATGGGTCTGTGCTTGGGCAGTGCCCCAGCACAGAGTGGGGCACACACAGCATCAAACCCAGAGCACTCCAGGGACAAATTATAACCCAGGAGCTCTGCTTCAAGCCACAGGCTTTCCCTTGTTTCCACCTTCCTCTGGAGGAAGTAATTTTGCCTCTGTCCTGGATTTTAGGAGGACAACCCTGCCTTTGTTCTGTGGGTGGCCAGGATCAAGCTCCAGGCTTCTGGACCCACCTCTTCTTCCTCTTTCTCTGGAGAGAAATAAACATGCACAGGGGTAGCACACGAACTAGTTTGTAATAGGGGCTGCTAGCAGAGGTGTGCTGGGAGGTCTCAAGCCTTTCAGCTCTTTTGGATGACTGTGCAATCTATGTCCCAGCTCTGCCTCTGATGGATTGAACATGCAAAGCATGGCCCTGTTCCGTGAACAGGTCTGGCATCTGCTGCAGGGCTGTGTGTTTCTAGGTGTTGGGGCAGGTGTCAGAGCCAGATCCTTAGGACCTTGTGCTCACACAGCACGACCAGCCTGATGTGCACTCCAATGCAGTGTGCGTATGCAAGTTTCTCAGATCCCAGGAAAACAGAGTATGTGGTCTGACTTTACACATCAGCACATTATTGAACCGTGTGCCGATCCTCCTGGGTGGGCAGTGTAAGGTGAGAGGTACAGTCATGCTATGGCTCCTGAAAGAAGAGCTTTAAGAGCAAAGGAGAGCAGTTTGTGTAATTTCATTGTGCTTGACACAGGGAGCCCTCTGACATTTCCTCAGGGTGAACAGAAGACCCCCACTGTAGGACGTGCAGGGCACCTTCCAGCAGAGCATGTAAGCCTGTGCTTAGTTCTTAATGCATGAATGGTCCCAGTGAGCTTCGGGCATGTGCTGAAATATGGCTGTGCTTTTGAAGTGCTCAGCGGCTTGGGGCTATGAAGACCCAGATGGATCAATCCCAAGACATGACTGAAATCATGGGTTTCCAGCCCCATATGTAAAAGGGAAAGGGAAAGGAAAAGGAAAAGGAAAGGAAAGGAAAGAAAAAAGGAAAGAAAAAAGAAAAGAAAAGAAAAGAAAAGAAAAGAAAAGAAAAGAAAAGAAAAGAAAAGAAAAGAAAAGAAAAGAAAAGAAAAGAAAAGAAAAGAAAAGAAAAGAAAAGAAAAGAAAAGAAAAGAAAAGAAAAGAAAAGAAAAGAAAAGAAAAGAAAAGAAAAGAAAAGAAAAGAAAAGAAAAGAAAAGAAAAGAAAAGAAAAGAAAAGAAAAGAAAAGAAAAGAAAAGAAAAGAAAAGAAAAGAAAAGAAAAGAAAAGAAAAGAAAAGAAAAGAAAAGAAAAGAAAAGAAAAGAAAAGAAAAGAAAAGAAAAGAAAAGAAAAGAAAAGAAAAGAAAAGAAAAGAAAAGAAAAGAAAAGAAAAGAAAAGAAAAGAAAAGAAAAGCCCAAATTATCATCTCTGTTGGAAAGATGGAAGAATTAAGGTAGACCAAGAGGTTGAAGAACATAGTCAATGTCAAGACACATGTCCTTGGAGAATATCTAGAAATACAGCCTGTTTCTTTTTGAACCCCACTTCTGTTTTCAGTGGCTTCACTACCCCTTCACTGTTTCCAGGCTGCTCTTGTTACAGCTGGTGCCTATCACCCAGATGGAAATCTCAATGTAAAATACATTGACACGTCTATGCTTTTTGCAGCTTTCTGCCTTACACATTTTTGTTGTGTCTGTTGTTTCTGCTATTTGTCCCACAGTTTAGAGGACAAGCCAGTCAGCGGGATAACTGACAGAATGTTTTTCATCTTATTTAAGTGTGTCTCTATTAAAATGGAAACTGCTTCCTACCTCCTTTTGTGTTAAAAAAAAAAAGCCTAGTTCTGCAGAAGCAGTAAAGTCATGGTAATTTCCCCCAATTGAAACTCCTGACTTTGTGTCTTAGCATCATATACAGCATAATTTATAAAAGTGTGAGCAACTAGCAGAATTGTTCTCCTAATAGATTCTGAAGATTCCAATTTCCATTCTGCCACACAAGACTGAAAATCCACTTGTGCTCAGTTATCTGTATCTTTGCCTCATCCTCAGCCTGCATCAAAAATCAGGTTCAGGTGCAGGTTAAGAGCATGCATTTACCTCCGGAATATGGGACTTATTAAATATCTCTACACAATTAACATCACCATATCAATAAGAATTATCATTACGTCTTGTCAATCAGGTGCTGAATTTTGCTTCAGGGAAACAAAACAATTTAAATTATAGCAAGTACTTCTTCTTTTTTTCCATGCTTCTCTTAAAATTGGATAATTATGTGGCTTTTCATTAGATTCCTCTAAGCATAATAGATCACAATATTCACCCTTTGACCTTGGTGATGAATGTTTCTGGTGAAAACATGTGACAAGCAGTGTTCTAATGAGAATAAAATACTGAATAACTGTGAGTCTCACATAATGAAAGAACAAAAGCGAGAAGCGCAACTACTCTTAAGGTTGCAGTGCAAAATGAGTTCATACAGCAGTTCTGATGACTTGGAAAAGCAACCTTTTCTTTTTGAGAATGTACCAACAAACTTTGGTATCAGATGCAGAGACAAAGGCAGGAAAAGACAAAGGACTCTTTGTATTCTGAGTAAACCCTGAGGAACATGAGAAGCAGGCTCTCTGTACTGTGGAGGCAAGTTGCGACTCAAAGCTCTGCTATTAAACTTTTCCTAAACATCTCAACACTTTATTTATGTTATAAAAGAACTATCCATTCAATTTGTCCCCAATAATTTAGAGTGGGGCTAAGTAGGGCAAATTCTTCCTCGTGCAAACAGTGACACACACACACACGTCAGTAAAATTACAATACTGGTGATCGTGGTTCCCCTATAAAGAATGATAAGAATTATGTGCTTGCAAAGAATTCTGAGAGTTATGAGCAGACGTGCCAGACACCAGTGACAAAACAATCAGGGAAAAAATGATGGAGAACTTATTAGGAATTCTTTGTATTTGTTTTGCTGAACACTACAGCCACCTTTCAGACGCAAACTTGGACCAGGGTTACTTACACCCACCTCTGGGTTATTTAGACCCTGGTGTTGCTAGAGCAAGTAGGAATGAATGATTGAGAAGACAGTTATCTTCTGGTTTTGTTCCATCCCAATTTTGTGTGTGGAGGGATATTTTTCTTCCTTTCTTTTATTTTTTTTATGACTTGGAAAAGTTTATAGCCTGCATCATCTTCTCTGCTAACCAAACTTTCAGTCACTTTCAGAAGAAACTCTTTTGCTTCTTCTTTCTGCCTTGATTTCATCTCCAATTCAAGGCCAACTGTTCCTTGGCATATATTAGAAATAGCTTTTTGTCTGAATTCCTGTTCTCGCAAAGACAGCGCTTGTTTTGCTGTGGACTTTTGGGACAACAGTTTCAGCTGTGCTCCGCGCCAGGTTCTCCTTTGAGTTACTCCATTACTGCAGCTATTGGCACAACATTATTCTGAACTGAGGAGTACACGATAGAGAGGGAAATTTGGCCTCCTGCCTTTATTAACCTTCCAGAATATTTTGGTTTAAATTATTGCTGCTCTTCTAACATTCATTAAATAACTCAAGATATTAATAATGAACAGCGGCTGTATTTTCACCAGTAGCTGGGCAGTAAAGACCTCTAAGTAGCTCCATCTGAGGCCAGATTTTCTCCTTGCATCTGTGGGGAGTTTGGGGTCCACAGCCTGCTTGAACTGAACGAGATGAAAAGCCAGGAGATTTGGATGGTAATGTGAACATGAAATGAAAAGCCAGTGCAAGACTAAAGTCCTATTTCTCCTTCCCCACGGCTGTCAGCACCGTGGGCAATAATGCACTGTAAGGGATGAGCACAGCCTAAGGGGCATGCTGTGCTGATAACCAGCTGCGTTGTCCATGCTTCCTACAGCATGACCTGGAGAGCAGCACCACAGAGGGGAAGATGTGCAGTGAGCCCTTCCCTTGTGGGTTAATCCTCCCCATCAGCAGATCCATGTGGAGTGCAGGGCTACCCTAGAAAGTGCTAGAGAGGGCTCTGCTCTCAGGCTTCCTCCTTGCTCTTTGAGGCTCTCAGGATCTCCTCTGTGCCTCTACCCATTCCTCTTCAGCCTGCAACATTTCAGAGCAGTCTGAATGATTCAAGTATTTGGGCTGTCAAGACCCAGTTGCCTGTCTCAACTGCTGTGGGACGAAGAGCTTACCACAGGATCTAATGAAGAGAGCAAGTTTTGATTTTCATGCAGGGACTAATTAAAGGCAAAATAATCTTACTGCCTGTTTGTTACAGCTGTCTGCATTCAGTAGCAGTAGAATGAAATTTACTGTGACTGATGTGATCTCATAAACTCAGATCTGAAGGAGAATAAAAATGAAGGATCCTAAAAGAAAATTACTCCAAATAAAAATTCAAAGTGACAGAAATAAGTAAATAAAACTGTGTTTTATGCATTAACCAGCATTGTCTGCTTATCCAGTGACTACCACTGCCGTTAACCACGAGGATGTTTCCTCCAATGAATCTCTGAAAAAAGGAAAAAGAGAAAGAAAGAAATCAAAAAGAAAATCCTCTGGTGACCTGAAACTTTTGCAGACTTCTGTTAAAGTTAACCCACGCTATGCAGATGGGGATGCTCATCTCTACAGGATGTTAATTTCAGGTGTACGTGCTTTCAACTTTTTCCTCACTGTCTGTATAAGTTTTGGATCCCAGTCAAATTGTTTTGAACCTATCAATAGAATTTGACAAATATATAGTACTAGTGGCCAGCAGGAGGACTCTGGGCCAGCAATGTGCTCTTGTGACCAAGAGGGCCAACAGCATCCTGGGGGGATCAGAAGGGGGATNAGGGGGGTTGTGGAGTCTCCTTCTCTGGAGACATTCCAGACCCGCCTGGCTGTGTTCCTGTGTGACTTGGTCTGGGTGATCCTGCTGTGGCAGGGGGATTGGACTGGATGATCTTTCGAGGTCCCTTCTGATCCCTAATGTTCTATGACTCTTTCTCAGCAGACAACATCAAAACATATCTGGAGCTCATGGTTATTTGTTGCTTGCATTCTAAAAATACTCCTTCAGCTACATAGGGGTTTCTTTAAATTAACTATACCTACCTACCAGTTTCTTGGCTGCACAATGGCTTCTTCTGGTCTGTGTATTCAGTGAATTTGTATTAACACTGGTTCAGCTACATTTATTATTAGCAATGAACGATGCTTGTGGCAAACATGAGGGAAAAGGAAAGGAAAGTTTGAGGTGCAGGAGAATAAAGCTTTGCTCAGAAGTGGTTTGCTGTTAAAATCATCTTGAAATAGGCAGACAGTCCTACCAGAAAAGCAGAAGTCCTGGTGATGCTTCAACTTCAGTGAAGCTCTACCAGCTCCCAGAATAAAAACAAAAGTTATGGAAGCAAAATGATTTTGTTGCCAGTCAAATCATGTCTGTGCCAGGAGTTTTACTGGCACGGGTTTGTGATTTGCTTGGAAGGTTTTTTAACATGGCCCTTACAAAAAGTAGCTAAGCTCTATAGTTCAGACCACGCCAAAAACATCACCAGTGGGAAGGAATACACAGAGAAATAAGGAAAGGCTTAGTGAATGGGAAAAGAAATGGATGGGTGATGGGAACCAAAGATTTCAAATTCTCTAGAGTGGCAGCTGTTGTGTTATTTGTATGATTTATTGGCAGAATTAGCCATTAGTTACTCAGGGCTTGAGGAGTCGCAACCATGCTTCAGTCTCAAATCCTTCAAGATGCCCAATGTATGATGAGAAGATAGGCTTTCCTTTAGGTCAGCTGGTTTCATTTCACAAGTGAAAGGCCATCAGGTTCATCCCTGACAGCATGCTTCCTAGCAGGTATAGCCAGGAGGCTGTAACAAGCAATGAAGTTACATGTGGCTGATTAGTCTTCACGTACCTCTCCTGTTCTCCAAAAAAGTACAGCTGTTTCTCCAAGAGTCTTCCCTTCACACACTGTGTGTTTTGGAGAGGGAATGATAGGAATGTCTCCAGAGAAGGAGATTCCACGACCCCCCTGGGCAGTCTGTTCCAGTGCTCCGGGACCCGCCCTGGGAAGAAGTTCCTGCTGATATTGATAGGGAACCTCCTCTGTTCCAGCTGGCACCCATTGCCCAGAAAGAAGTCTGTGTGATTTGCAGTAGAGGGTAGAGAGGAACCTTTAATGATTCTTAAATGATTTTGAATTGAGTGTTTCTGTCTGTGTAGAAGGAGAATGAGTCTTCTCTGTGAGTAGAAGCTGATGATGGGTCAAAGGGTTTTGTGTTATTGGTAATTCCTTTTCAAGGACACTGAAGAGTCATAGAATCATTAAGGTTGGAGGAGACCTCCAAGATCATCCAGTCCAACTGTCAACACACCACCAGCACACCCACTGCACCACGTGTCCAAGTGCCAGATCTTCATGGTTTTTGAACACCTCCAGGGACAGCGACTCCACCACTTCCCTGGGCAGCCTGTTCCAATACCTGACCACTCTTTTCTGTGAATAAACTTTTCCTAATGTCTAATGTAAAGCTCCCCTGTTGCAACTTGAGGCCATTTCTTCTCATCTGGTTGCTAGTGACATGAAAAAAGAGACCAACCCCCACCTCTCTACAACCTCCTTCTGGATAGCTGTAAAGGCAATAAGGTTGTAAAGGGCAATAAGATCTCTTCCCTTCAGCCACCTTTTCTTTAGGCTAAAGAACCCCAGTTCTCTCAACCACTCCTTATCAGACGAGTTCTCCAGAGCCTTCACTAGCCTTGATGCCCTTCTTTGGAAACGCTTCTCCCCTTGCTGCAGTGTCGTTGTAGGCCCCATTACATTAATCTATCAGCTTCCTCAGGACAGTCCCATGATCACTGGTTGTGTTTCATAGCATTAAAACATGCAGAATATTGCTCTCCGGCATCCACAAGACGTGATTTCCTCACACTCCCCTGATTTGCACCGGGGCTTAAGTCATTCCTGAGCCCTGCAGTCATGCATGGAGTTCAGCCAAGGCTGTCCGAGCCCATCAGTGCCATCAAAGCACACAGCCATCCCACTGGTTTGGGGAGCCTGTGGCTGCTTTGTGTCCAGCAGTGCATCTGCCCTAATCCTGCCTCTCCGAGTCATTTTCTTTCTATTTGTTCTTCTAAGTAAAGTTAACAGCTATGCCCACTTCAGAAGCAGATTTGCTTAGACTAAGAAGCTGTCAGAGTGCTGAGAAAGCTGCAGCTTTAACCAGATTTCATCTTTGTGTGTCACTGCTCATGTCAAAGTATAAATGTACTCAGACATAAGAGTTGTCCTGCTTTCATCAAGGGAGCCAGCCTGCCTTTGCCAAGTTCCGCTTGGTTAAGCTTGTTATTTAAATTGTTAAAATTGAGACATCGGCAGTAAATTTCAGAGAAGATATAACAATTATTAGATACAAGCGAGGCTCTTGTACTTGTGAACATATCATGCCCTCCATCCACACGGAATTAGCCACCAATAATTTACACCAGTTTCTTTAACAAGCGTGCCCCGTAGTACTTGGATGACATTAAATCACAGTCAGTCCCAACTGGATCATATTTTCAACTTGAAGATAGATTTGATGCTCATCAACACTGTGGCTCAGCACTCCAGGGGACTACCATTTAAACCTGCCAGCTCTTGAAGAATTGAGCTTTGGTTCCCAGTGCTGCCTCCCAGTCCAGACCTGCAAGGGCCAGTGTCTCAAATATGCCAGGCCAGGCAGCGCAGACACCCCTGGAGGTGCCAGGAGGATGTTTGGGTGACCTTGTGCTATTAAGCTTCCAAATGAAACTGATAATGGGAGAAGAATGGACTCACATCTTATATGCTTCATATTACGTACTGATACATACTTCAGATTTGTTAGCATTACTATCACTAACAACTTGAATCAGCTCACATCTTAATCTGGCAGCTGTGAGCAAGAGGGGTCACTGCGGAGGCTGGAAGTAAAAACCAAGTGTTACCTGCAAGAAGAGAAANTCAGCTCACATCTTAATCTGGCAGCTGTGAGCAAGAGGGGTCACTGGAAGTAAAAACCACGTGTTACCTGCAAGAAGAGAAGGTAATATCAAAATGGGGTGACACGCAGGTCTGTACAAGTGAAATAGGAGACTTGTTATCTTTTTAGGGACTGCACAGAGAGAAACTCCCTTTGTTTTTCACATGGGCTTGAAATGTACCTCATATCCCCTCAGGGGAAACAGCTGCAAGGTTGAAAAGTAATAGGAATATTGGACGAAAGCTGCCTAATGAAAGAAAACAAAAGAGGAAGGGCCAGCAGAAGGTGCTCATTGTGCTCTGTGTCTGCCAGGGAAGACACACCTTTGGTGGTGGCACATCCACTGGATGCCCACAGGCACAGGGAGAAAATAGACACATGCAGCACAGAGAGGGGAAGGGATTTCCTCTTCTTCTAGGTCATCCAGCACATTATGCTGTGTGTTTTACAGTCATAGAGGATACACAAGCAGACAGAGCACTTCAATAGCACAGTAAGGGTCACCAGCTTTTCCTCTTCCACATAGAGGACTGGAAAGAGGATAGAGGCTCTGTATTGCCCTCCATTCTGCACCACCAGCACTCTGCTGTGGAGGAGAAGAGGAAGGCTAAAGAGTGATGTGAGCCAGGCTTAGACCAGGGACACCCTGCGCCTTCTTTGAAACACCTGTGAAAACAGGGATCAATGCATGGCTCTCAGACTTGCAGTCTGGTTCCTTTAACTCCCTCCATCACTCACAGTAGTTGAAGGTTTCAGTCTAAGTTTATAGAAATAAGAGACAGCAATAATAACTGCCACTGAATCTGAAGAGTCCTCTGTTGTAAGAACTAGCAGCCACAGGTCTGTGAACACAGGAAGAGGGAGAAATGGACAGGCAGTTAAGGACCCCACAGGGAATAACTACCTTCTGTGCATCTGCTGTTCGGAAGAGCTGGACACAGAGAGGTGAGCGCTGAGAGAAGCATGAGGTAGTGACCATACCAGCAGTCAAGCCCATGGCAGAAGTAGCCATGCTGACGGGCAAGAGCCTGGCACAAGGACTTTTCATCCATACAGATGGCTTTGGGGCATTTGAGAAGTGGGCTGTGCAAGCAAGCCTGCTGTCTTCATGTTTGTTCACCCTCAGCAGTGTGAATGAGCTTAGAATCATTCCGGTGAAGCATCCGAGCCAAACCCAGCAACCTTCCCCAAGTCTTAATGCATTACTGGGTGCTCTTCCTCAGCAGGATGGTTTTCCAGGAGGAAGAACTCCAAGATCTCCTTTCCAAATGATGTTAGCACCTTGCATAAGAGCGAAAATGCCAAGCTGCTTTTTAAGAAAGCCAATCTGCTGATAGAAAAATCACCAGCACAAGCCCCAAGTGTCAGTCTTAAGGGACGGCTGCTGAAATAGGCTGCAAATGCCACCAGGCTGGGTTTTCATCTTTTCTCTGTCCGTGTGATTATGACATGTGCTGGTCTTTGCTTTGTGAGATAATAGCAGTCATAGGATGCTTCAGGAAATACAAGGAGACAGCTGCCCATGCTATCTGCAACATCATCAAAGAGGCATACTGCTGCTCGGAGTCTAACGGGAACGCTGCACGGGTGCAAACTGGACACATGACTTTGAAAACGTCGTGACTCATTATCAGCTGCGGAGCTGGTCAAGCCCTGGTTGGAAATGATTGCTAAGAGCACAGAGGGAATGTAAGACCCCAGGTGTGGTACAAGCTTCCAACACGCAGCATCTTCACTTTAAAACACGGTGCTACCTAGGCAGGGATGCTGGCAACAGCCCAGAAATCCTCCTGGCTGCCCAGTGCATGAATGGAGAGAAAAGCTTCACTTTCGTTTCTCCTGGCCTGCTTTCCTTAACATTGTCCTTGCGTGAGCTCCTGCTTCAGCCTGAGCACCAATAAGCACATCTGATGATTGTTTGCTGGGTTCAAAACACTTGAAACATTTCAAAGCACCTGACATCCTTTCAAGTTAGCTGCTAAAAAAGCGAGCGCAAACAGAATGGGTTTCAGAGAAGCTCTGTCAATCAGCGCTCAATCTGTATGTTCTCCAAGACATTCCTTATCCTGGCTGATTTATTTCATATTAAAAGGCCTGTCAGGCTGTATCACAAGAACAGGCTGAGGAAAAAAAAGTGAGTGATGCCTGTGATTTTTTTTTTGTTTATTTAAAATTATATTTCCCCCCTCTTTCTCCCCCCCTTGCATTCTCTCTTGCCCACCCCCACCTTTATTTTTCTCCACAGGTATGGCATGAAGGTTGTATACCACCAGCATTTCAATCAGAGATGTATTTTGCAAAGCTTTGGCAGACCCTTTTTTAATACCCATCAAATATATCCCTTTTACCATCTGATGGCTTGGCAACAGGATCATCTCTCTTTCTGTTCAAATAAATGGGCCAGTAAAGTGGTAGAGTATTTACTGTACTGAAAAGACTTTCCAGTAGTTCATGTACACTGCTTGTTGTGGGTTTCATTAGAGCCGAGTCCTAATGACACGCCGCATGTGTCCCCCTGGTATCACTTGGGTGTACCATCTGTATTATTGTTCTGTATTAATGTATTGATTATTTTCTGTTCCTCTCATGTGTGCTTTGTCTCCTAACTGGTTTTCTCCTGGCATTGCTCACCTACTGCAGTTGGCAATTGTTTTCCAGATCACATTTTGGGGACAAATGCTGATATTTATATTTGGTTCCCCTCAGGTCTCCAAAGTAATTAATTTCCCTTGATTGCTGCGCAGATGCTGGGATAAATCCTTTCACACACAGGTATCAAGGAAAAGCAGATATGTATCTTGGCATTCCAGATTTCAATGTGGAGAGGGATCCAGACTCTCAAAAGGACAATTCTTGCGGCTGGACAGAGGCTGAGAAAGATTTTTGGACCATTTCCACAGTTTATTGGACTGGTGAACTCAAAGAACTTATTCCCTGCAGCTACCTGTACCTGTGCTGGGTGGCTGTTGGGCTCTTCTGAGGACAGGAGAGGTGAAACCTGAGTTACCAGGAAGAACTTCTGATTTAACAACACTGTACAGGCACCATTGCTTTCATCCGTGGCAGTTCAACATCTAACACCATGAGACCTGGTTCAGGTCTGGAGCCTGTAGGCACTGTAACAGTCTCGACAGCAGAGTGTAACACCCTTACCAGGGTGTTACATCCAGATATGCAGCTGTTTGTGTCCTGTGGCTGAGAAATGGTGAATCCTTCCAGCAATTTTTAAGGTGTCATAAGAAATTGCTATCATGACTTCTTCCCAGAGAGCTTGCAGATGATGCTAAGTCCATGAGACATGTGAACACACAGCTGGCGATGTCAGGCAGGAGGAAGTGAAGACCTGACAGCAGACTCATGACCCGTTGTAGGAACAAGTTCTCAACTCCTCACACAAAATACTGGCTCGATGGGTTGCTGGGTGGAAGAGCCCATGAGTTCAGAGAGATTGAACTGGCATGCAGGGCTACAAAGCCTTGAAGGCTGGTAGGTAAAGGAGATCCAAGGAAAAAAGCACTTGGAAGAAGTGGCAGCGTGGTTGGTTGATTCAGATGGTGAATGCCCAGTGCATGGCCCTGCCCTCTCCATGGGCAGGTCTGTCAGCCTCACAGCTGCAAAGCGCCCTTGTTATTCTTCCCTGGCTTGTGATGTGGGAAGTAACAGAGAGACAGATGGTTCTTACATTCACCTTCCCCATCCCAGCCCAGCTACCCCTGGGGGAAAGCTCTTCACAGTTCTCATCTGTGGCAACGTGATGTCCCTCCCAACTGGAGAGACTAGTGTGAGGCTCTCCCATGGTCTGTGGGTCAGCCTAGTGACTAAATGCTTGGCTCTCTTCAGCCCAAATTTGTGTTACCCAGAGGC
Organism: Upupa epops; assembly: GCA_013397515.1. Taxonomy (NCBI): domain Eukaryota; kingdom Metazoa; phylum Chordata; class Aves; order Bucerotiformes; family Upupidae; genus Upupa; species Upupa epops. Next base: position 122,507 of record VZRI01005547.1, on the reverse strand, counting down.
TCTCACCCTGACTTGCTGACTCCGGTAGGGGAAAACCAATTTACAGTCCTGATGGGTGTGATTGATCTTGAGGGATCATTCTTAAACCAGTATCATCAGCATTGCAAAGGCTTTGTGAGGTGATGATAACAGCAAAGCTCACTTGTGAACAAGCAGTTCATAATGGCAAAGGAATTACTTTGCTGAGACAGGGAAATGATCTCTGTGGCCAAGAAACTGGCTGCAGAAAGACTGTTTTGGCTCCTTTTTGGTTTGTTTTTGTCTTTTGCTGGCAGGATCACATGAGGTAGGGCTAAGATGTCAGGGTGGTGTGGTAGCCTGTACTTTTCAAATTATAGGTTAAGGAAG
>VZRI01005547.1:79659-117159 GCA_013397515.1 Upupa epops | reverse complement strand
AAAATGCTGAGATGCTGTCTTGTAGTGGATCAATTCATAGCCTAGTGCTCAGGGCTTTAAAATATCTCTAGAGACCTCTCAAAATTGAGGAACCCATCAGTTGTATTGCTTGTCACTTATCCAACCCACTCGCCTCTTCTTTTGACAACTTAAATGTAATATTGGTAATTTTGAAGAGTCAGAGATCTTACTGGGCTTTCTTTTCACCATCCATTCAGTATCATGTCATCACAATACTGTCATCACAATTCGAGTACCGGTGGGCAGCAACTCACATAAACATTTTGAAGGCAGTAGAGCAGCTGAGGAGCCAGAGTGATTAAATGGTGTGGAGCAGGTGGGTGACACCATTGTCCTGTCAAACCCAGAGATGTTATGGCTGGAATCCTGCCTTTTCTTCCCTTGTATCAGAAGGAAGCAGACAACGTGGAGGGAGTTCACAGAAAGCAACACAAAATGATTGAAGCACCAGAGGGAGAAGGGTTGGGCATGTAAGCAAGGCATGGAAACTAGATGTGTGTAGCTTATGTAAGCAGTCATTAAGGAGAGGGCACCATGACATAAAGTATAGGGAGGAAAGGGAATTATTTGAGTTGGTAGAAGGGCTTACAGCTAAGACAGAAATGAAAGTGAGAAAAGGAAGATGTACATGGCCTTCTGAGGAAAATTTTCCAGAGAGTGAGAGCCACAGGACCATGGAGCAGTCCTCTAAATGAATTGGTGGAAGCTTCATCTCAGGAGACATTTAAATCTGGACTGTACGGAGCATTAGAAAATATAAAAATACACTGTAGGGAACAATCCTGCAGTGTCAGGGGATGGACTAGATGACTTAATGCATCTTTTCCATTTCTAATTTCAATGATTCTATGGCTCATTAATTGCATATCATACAAATGCAGTAAAATTTGATGGGAATAAAAAAAAATATAAAGAGCCTACACTGTGGGAAGACTGCCAGGCTGAGTACAGACATAGTCCTTAAAACATAGGAGACAGGTACATGTCTCCTTAGGGTTGTAATTGTTATTCTTAAAGTTCTGCTGTTTGATTTTCTTTGGGATATTCCTGCTGCATGTAGCCAAGCGCAGGCTAGGTGATACATTCCTATGAGCACATCTTGTCAATGAGTGCTTTGTACCGTCTCCTTAGAAACACAACAATGCACAGTTTCCTACACTGGGATGTACTGGTGTGGAGCTGAACAGCAGCCTTCCTTTGCAGAACAGAAAATAGATGGAGCTCAGTATTTTCTGTTGAAGTACACAGCAGAACTTTGAATGATTTAAGTTGTCTGGGAGCTAAACACCATATGGCTGGCAGTCCCTGACTCCAGAGCCTGCTAGAAGATTCAGCAGCAGGGTTTTGGTGAGAGGACAACAGTATTTTGAGGAGATCCCTGATCTTTTGTTGAAGATCCTTAAGTAGATGCTGTCCTTGATCCTGCACATTAGCTTGTCAGATGAATCAAATGAAGCAGCTGAAGCCAATCTTTTCCTCCTCCCAGTCATTTCTCACACCTTGAGTGGGAGGCTTGTGTAACAGCCTTCTGCTGCTTCAGCCTTTCCCACGGGATAAGCTGCATCCCATAATTTTATGCAGGCCATCATGTGGCCTCTTACATCCAGGCACACCTGAGCAGCAAAGCACTGCAATCTTCCACCCAGCATTTAACTGGCATGATGACCTTGGACCAAAGAAAGCACAGCATCACTTTTCATCTGGGGACATACTGCAGCTCTTGGTATCTGGTAAGCCGTGACAGTGGTTTAAAAGGGGGAGAAATAATACTTGAAATGTTTCTGCCCCCATAAGGACATTGGGAACACAGAACTGTGTCCAGGTTCTTGCCTCAGCTGAAGCCTTTGATGCTCACAGTCTTCACTGGTAAACTCATGCTAGACAGCTCATGTGTGGGCTTTTTTAACCTACTTGTCTAGAAAAGGAGAATACTGTTTGAAGAGCAGCAGTGTTGGAAACAGCTGGCCAGTAACTCAGCTTTATGGGTTACTACCTTAGCAGACAGTTGACTGAGGCAGGGAATTAGGATGTACTAGAATCATAGAATCATTAGGGATCTGAAGGGACCTCAAAAGATCATCTAGTCCAATCCCCCTGCCACAGCAGGCATACACATAATACATTTCATTTCACTAAGTGCTCACAAAACATAAACCACCTTTTTCTTCCTAACCACGCTGCTATGGAAAGTTAAGTCCTGTCCCCTTAATTTCTAACCTGTCTGTTAGTAGGTTCTGTCCTGAGCTGTCTCTCTGACCATGTAAACTGCAAAATACTGAGTAAATCAGTGTATGCTTCCATTTGAACTTCTTGTCACAGGTGTTATTTTGTTTTCAAGTGCTGCACAAACTTCTTCAATAAGTTAATGATGAGCCCTCGTTCTCCAAAGAGTTCTATAATATTAGCTCATCCTGAGCCTCAGAGAGTGGCTGTGCCTGAAGAGCACCCCACAAGGGTACCATTCACTCCTAATATCCCACAGTTTTTGGTATCAATCAATTCACCCTTAGTTTTAACTTCTTGAATGGGATGTGCTCATAGAAATTGCCAAAGGAATGTGTAAACTTGTCAAGCACAGTACTTCTCAATGCAAGGCTAAGATACAAAGAAGAAATGGATCTGTCACATCTCTGCAATGCTAATAAAGGAAGCAACTCCTCTTTCTGAGCTGAGGTGTGGGGAAGGAGAAAGTTGTGTTAAGTTTTGGGAATGTAAGAGCTAGCCAAGAGGGTGAGATAGACTCTAAACCAGTGAGGTTGCTATGGCCACTTATGTACACAGATGTAAAAAAGAGATCGAGCTTAGCCTGGTCTTCCTCCAGCTTGGGTCTCATTAAAGGACAGTGCTTTGGTTTTATTTTATAACAAATAAGGGACAAGAACAGCACAAGGTAGAGGAAAGGTAGGGCAAGAGAATCTTACTCAAGTTATAAGGCAGTAGGGGAACTGAAGGTGAAGAGAGATTGTGGACAAGCTGAGCACTGGAAATAAGAGCTCTCTTGGTCCAGCTGGGGAGATGCCAGGACAGCTTGTGGTACAAGCACGGATCTCAGCACTGGAGACCTTTCCAGACTGTATCTGAACTTGTGTCACCTGAGTAATACATAGTGTGTTGTTACTTTACCACTGGACCTTGACACGTGCCTGCTTTATTAATGAACCATGGCACAGCAGCAGCACCACCACAACGTTGGTAAAAAATGTGCTTCTGCATCACAGCTCTTTGGAAGGATCTCTACTGTTCTGCTTGTATTTTCCTTTATGACAGAGTTAATGTGAATTTCTTGCTGCTACAAGGGGGGATTTTTCATTTGACCCTTGTTCTGCTCTGCTTTCTGCAGTAGAATAACCAAGCACGATTGCTGTAAACCTACTTAGAGGGTTCCTTCCAGAGCTCCCATAACCTTCCTCAGATTTGCTGGCTTCTTTAGACCCCAGCTGCAAGACCATAAAAAGATAAGACCACCTCTATTGCTATTTCTCCAAAAGAAAAATAAAGGGAGAATAGTGTGACCTATACTCAACAGCCTGAGAGACCAACAGCAGCATCTGAGGAAAAAAAGAGTCTTAAAAAAGTAATAACATTAATGCAGATGTAGAACTGTCATATTTAATTTACAATGGGCAGACAATTCCAGGCAATCACTCCCACAGCTATCATAACTCAGACACATTGCATATATGTGTGTGTGTGCACGCTCTGCATTTATATGTGTGTGTGTGTATGGCATATAGATATGCAGAAAACTCATTATCGGCTACAGTCATGGTAAATATTTCATGGGCCTCATTCTTTAAGTCGTAGTCCTTAGTGAAACCATCAAGGGATGCTTTATCTGACCAAAAAAAAAATGACAAAGGCTCTGTATGCACCGGCTGCCTTCTCACTGTGCTGTTTCTCAGCAGCGACTTGGTCTTCCTGAGCAAGGGGACCCTCCCTGCTCCCCTATGGGCGAAGGACTCTCGTGTCACAAGGTGCAGGCAGAGCAGTGCTCGGGTGAGCCCAATGTTTTCTGTCTCATGGTAAGAAAGTGGGACAGTGAGGATGGATGGAGGAAAATTGGAGCAATGGCTCTGCTTCCTCCCCACAGCCTGAAGCTGTTCTCCTGAGAAAGGGAGACCCCAGTGCAAGCTGCTTACTGGTTCGCACGCCTGCAGTGACCCTGTGGAAGGTCTGTCTGGAGCGAGGCCATCTATTTTTGCTATGCAAAACCAGATTAGCTCTTTGCAGCTCATTAACAAATAGTTTCAAATGAGAAAACCCGATACCACTCCTGCATTGCCTTGGGCTGCCTATCTGAAATGATGTTTGCTTGATGTGAACAGCCTGTTTGTCTGCGAAGCCTGACCTGGCACAGATCCTTCAAATCTGTGCTGATTCAGCAATTTCTGAGTACCTACAATTTTACTCCAACAGGAGTCTCCTAAGAATGAACAGACTACTGCATGAGAATCAGGTTTTTGCAGAACACTGGGATGTTTCAGATTCATCTGGCCAGCAGACTGCATTGCTCATGCTGATTTTATGTAGCCCAGAAAGAGTCTTCTGCTTTTCTGACTCCTTTCTTGTCAAACGGAAACCAATCAATTCTCAGAGGCTGTTGAACTGAAACCAGAAAGCTGATTTAAAATGTATCTTGCTGCAAATTGGCAAGCCTATCTACCTGCTCCACATCACTGCCTTTCTGCTCAAGTACTGTCTTTACTTGGCAGCAACACAAGATGGAAAAAACACCGCGCAGTTCCTCCCAAATTCCTGCCTGCTCGGATTTACATAAAAGATTAAATGATTTTTTGTCTTGTTATTACACCCCCTGGGTCCGTGCGTTACAGGTTGCTTTATGCATAAATTATTTATAGCTGACACATTGCCTATAAATTTCTCCAGAAACCGGTCATTTCTTAGTGCGGTAAATTCACTGTAATTTATAGCAGAGAGCACCTTGGACTTCCCAGGCTAACATCCCTCACTGGTGGTCCCAAGCTGTCAGGTGTTGCCGTGCTGCTGTCTGTAACCAAGTGGTCGCTGCGCTTCCCTCAGGAGGGTCTGCGAGTCCATGCTGGACAAAATTAGGCAGAAAGACCCTGACAACTTGTTTGCAGAGTGGAACCAGCCAGATTGAAAGAGTCTTCCTCTTATTTTGGCCTTCTATTCCATTGTGGCTCTGAAGAGGCTCAGTTAACCTTTCCTGTTGGTTGCCATTTAACTTACTGATTTAAAAGCAAAATACAATTGAAAGAAGATCAGCTCCTGTGTGATGGGATGAAATTTTGCTGATCAATTCTCAGTCACGTATGGTCAAGTGCTTTTTGCTTCCAGCCCGATTTCAAAATGCTCTGAGGCTTTTTTTGTTAGTGGTAGCTTGTTGAAAAAGCCACACATGACCCTGGAGTCATTCATGCCAAGCCTGGAGCGGCTCAGCGGTGCTTTACTTGTGCCATTTGTCCAGGGAGGTGATAAGCAGAAAGCTTTTGCCTTGTGATACCGGGTAGAACATGTGAGTGTGTCCTGCACAGACTTTGTCTTCCCCTGCAGCACATGAAGCTGTTGCACTACTTGGGAAGTCATACAAAGACAGTTGCTCCCCTTGATGAAGGGTAGGAGTAGTCATGCTCCTTTATATACTTTGCAAGTGTGTACAGGAGCTGCCATAGACCAGGGTGTGAATTAGCAGCTCATCTATTGCTCAAATGTAAATGTATTCATAGAATCATTAGGGATCGGGAGGGACCTCGAAAGATCATCCACTCCAATCCCCCTGCCACAGCAGGATCACCCAGACCAAGTCGCACAGGAACACATCCAGGCGGGTCTGGAATGTCTCCAGAGAAGGAGACTCCACAACCCCCTTGGGCACCCTGTTCCAGTGCTCCGATGCCCTCCCTGGGAAGAAGTTCCTGCTGATATTTAGATGGAACCTTCTCTGTTCCAGCTGGCACCCATTGCCCGTTGTCCTATCACTAGATGGCCTTGAGAAGAGCCTGGCTCCATCCTCCTGACACCCAGCCCTCACAGATTTAGAGACATTAATGAGATCCCCCTCAGACTCCTCTTCTCCAAGCTCAAGAGACCCAGCTCCCTCAGCCTTTCCTCATCAGGGAGTAGTTCACAGGAGCACATTGCTGGCTCAGAGTCACCCTGCTGGCCACTAGGACCCCCAGGTCCCTTTCTCCTCCACTGCTCTCCAACAGGTCAGTCCCCAACCTCTGCTGGTCCCTGGGGTTGTTCTTGCCCAGATGCCAGACTCTCCACTGACCCTTGTTGTACCTCATTCCATTTCTCTCTGCCCAGCACTCCACCCTGTCCTCCTGTGGGTCTATAGCCCTCCTTGATGAAAACTTGCTCTGCTCCATGCAGCACAGCTGAGTGCAGGGTGTGCAGGGCTGTGCATGAGGGCAGGTGCTGTGAACAGCTACTGCAGGATAAAATCTTCCCCTAGGTTCCATCCTAGGGACATTTTAATGTCTTACCCAAACACAGCTGCAAACGGTGAAGGCTACCATAAAACCCCTCATCTCCACTCTGTGCAGCCCTGGGGAGCACTGGCTCAGCCCTTGATTTTCTGTCTGACACCCTCAGACCAGTGTGGGTTGATGAGGCCACTGGATGTCCCAGAGGGCTGTCTCAGCACAGCAGGACTTGTTTAGTCTAGCAAAGGGATGACTGGAAAAAGATAGGATCAATCTATAAATACATCAGAAGTAAACAACGGGGAGGGAGAAGGGCTGCTTAAGATAAAATTTTTATTTTCATTTGTAGCACTATGTTGGCACTAGATCAAATGGTTATAAACCGGTCACAAACAAATTACACTGGAAATTAGAAGAAAGTCCTAATCAGCAGAGCAGGGAGGTCCTGGGATGGCTTTGTACTTGGAGCAGCAGTGGGCAAAACCAAACTGATGTGAAGATGGTGAAAGATAACTACATGAAAGGTTTTGTGTGTTGTGTTTGTGCTAAGAAGACACTGTCTGGTAAGCAAGGCAGGTCCCTTCCCATCCTACTTGCTCTGTAGTATCTCTCAGAGCCTCCTTTATCACCCCAGGGAGGGAGTCTCCTAAATCATTTGTTTTCTGAGAGTCCAGAGGCATCCTATTCAGCCCAGCAAGGCATTGATCAGGGAAAGCCCATCCTCTGCCTTATGCTCCCTGAGCCAAGATTAACCCAAATTAAGTAGGAGAGTGGAGGCTCAGACAAGCTAGCAAGTTATAGGATTTAAGAAAAGGTTTTTCAGAGAAACTTTTGAGTTGATCCCCACTCACGGCCCAAGTTTTCATCAGTTGATGAAATCAACTAAATCATAACTATTTACTTTTAGACTCAGGACTAAAAGTAAACTCAGGATTGAAATACCTACAGGTCTTTGCTAAAACAAGCATCATATGGAAGCCACTTTAAAGACAACCGATGTGTTTTGATCAGGTTTACAGCTCTATCAAGGAAGACCTTATTGAAACAGAAATGAAGACAAAAAAGGCATGAGAAAAGGCAGGGAAAGGCAGGAAAGGTCACAAACTATGAGTAGCAAAATTCTCTAGGTCACAGATTGCAATATTTTAATCAATGCAACTTCTAGTCTGCAATTAGGGTTGTTCAACGAACCGGAGTGGTGTTTAACAGAATATTTAATCCTGGCTAAGGTTGCTGCCCAATGGAATTACACAGCAGGACAGGAGTTCTTGCATCTTCTTTACAGAGCTGCAGAATCATAGAATCATCAAGGACTGAAGGAACCCCTGGGCAGCCCCCTCCAGTGCCCTGTCACCCTCACTGGGAAGAAGTTATAGAATCAGTCAGGGTTGGAAGGGACCACAGGATCACCCAGTTCCAACCCCCCTGCCATGGGTAGGGACACCCCATTCTAGATCAGGCTGGCCAGAGCCTCATCCAGCCTGGCCTTAAACACCTCCAGGGATGGGGCCCCAACCACCTTCCTGGGCAACCCATTCCAGGCTCTCCCCACTCTCTCGGTGAAGAGCTTCCTCCTCACATCAAGTCTAAATCTCCCCATCTCCAGCTTTGCACCATTCCCCTTAGTCCTGTTGCTACCTGAGATCCTGAAATGATGGCTTGTTTCCTCCCAGGAAACTGTCAGACAAGATGTCTTCTTAGCTCTCCGTACTTACCAGTGTTTAGTAAAAGATTTTAAACCCCAGCAAGACTCTGGAATTGCTTGCCCTACTCTTGAAATGCACAGGAAGGAGAGAGCCCGTGTTTCTTGCTGCCATCACCAGCAACAAATCACTGGAGACCTTGTCTTCAGCCTCCCATGCAGCTCTGATGTTAGACTTGGCAGCTCTCAAAGTTCCTAGCGTGACTCAACTGTTGACCGTCACGTCCACCCCATGGAAACCCTTCAAAATTTCAGAAGTGACAGATTTCAATCAAATAAAATCCGGCCATCACTGGGTATGCGACTGCCAGGGCAGCACGAGCAAACCGCATCCTCAGTCACGCACACTTCTGCCACTTGAAAGAAGTGAGTGAGAGGCTAACTCTTCATCGGGACTGCTCAGCTCAGGCATTTTTCTCAGGTCTGTTCCTGGATCGTGTTTAAAGGAAACGTTTTCCCCTCACCCCTTTGGAAAAAGCTTTACATTCCAGCCTTAAGCCTCACTATCGTCTCCAGTCCTCTCTAGGGCGCTTCAGTAAAGCATGGAAAAGCGTAAGGAGGGAGAGGCTCTGACTGCAGTTGTTTCAGGCACTAGTTTGATTTTTAGTTGTTAGCTAAACGAAACCCTAAACATCCTTCTCATCCTCTGTTCCTTTCAACACGTTTCATGCCCAAACCTTTTCAGGTATGTGGGTGTAAAGCTGGAGTAATTGCCACGTGCTGCCCAAACAGCCCCAGCCTAGCACTCCTAAGTAAGAGCAGTGTAGTGCCAATGTGGTTACAAGATTGGCAGCAGCCTAGACTCTAGACTCTAATGTTTTCCTTCTGATGTTGCAAAGCTGTGGTCTCAACACAGTTTGTACTGGACAATTTCCATCCTTCAAAAATCCCACAAGTAAAGCACGTTTGTGAAGAGGATGTCAGAGATTTCAAGAAAATAAGGGGATGCAGCTTTAGGTTGTCAGTCTGGTCTTTGGCACTGCTATGGGAGCTGACTCCAGCACAGCTGAATCCCAGACTGGAAAATAATGGGAGAAATTTCACGTGTGCCTGTGTCGCTTGGAGATATCATGCAAGCATGTGTGAAGTCTCATCTAGTATCTGACCCCTAGAACTTGGTTTCAGCATTCTGTTGCTGAAATCCTTTACTTTGGAAGGGTGTGTTTCTGTTTCGATGGTGCACCTATCACTGGAGACATCTGGATACCTCCAAGAACTGTTAGTGTGGCAGTGGGTGATACTCTCAAGCATCTATGTGTAGACCTATCTTTGTACCCCTGTGCTCTCACTGAACCTGCCATAAAAATCCCAACAGAGTAACAACCAAAGGTTTTGATGGTCACTTATGGAGAGTGCCAGCCCCTCTTTATGTGGCACACGTGTCTGGTTTTTGAAATCCCCTGACACCTGGACAAGTCCAAGGAAATTTCTCTGGTCTTGGCACTGCAGACCTCTCCTTCAGCTCTATAATTTCTGAAGTATGACCCATTGCCTTGTTCTTCAAGCCCCCAAATCAACCAGATTCACATTAGACACCATTTCCAGTGATAATATACTCATTTTCTCTCCTTTATGTCCCCTCTGTCTTCAGCCCTGTGTAGGACAGAAACAGGCAGAGCTTGCTGCAGACCCAGACCTTGCAGACACTTCAGTTCCTCAAGGAAGTGTTGCCCATTTGGCATCTTCCCTCTGTCGGTTTCACTACTGAAGGATTGCAGAAGAGTTCAGGACTGCCCACTATAAACCCTATACATGTCCAGAGACACAGTCCTACCACAGAGCATCCGAAGGCCTGTGACTAAGATGGGCTCTGAAGAACCGCAGTGGAGCTCCTGATAAATCTGTGCTCTTCCTCTCTCAGTAAATTTGACACATCTTCTGACACGTTTACAGCTCGAGTGTGAGCTTGGAGATAATGTGATCACCACTGTTTCTGGCAGAGAGTCAGGAGGGTGCACCATCTTGCAGCAGACACTTCATACACTGCACAGCAAGTATGGCAGCAGCAGAGTGAGATGAACCTCAGAGCAAGCTGTGCACACAGGCTTCTTGCAGAATGACCCAGAGCTGAAGATGGTTGCTGAACGATGGTCTCCAGCTGGGGCTTTCCTTCCTGCACCATTACATTGCTCCCATTTACATTTTCATCTGCACATGTAGTTCACACCTGTGCTGGTCCACGGTGGCCGGTCTACTCCAGAAAGCCAGCACATGGTGGCAAAGCAATCAGGGGTAGCTTCATTCACATTGCTACCTAGGAAGTGTTTGTTTCATGATAAACTCCATTTTAGGAGATTTAGGACACAGTCACTTATCCAACTCGGAGCATCCCGCTTGGCAGTGCTAAAAGCTCAGTAGCTCAGTGTCAGAGAGAAGTATCTCACACCAATGGAAATTCTAGTGGTCAGGGGTGGGGGTGCTTCTGTTCCCAGTGCTTCTTGCTGAAAAATATTCATGATAAAAGGTTTTTGAGTTAGTACTTGTGAGCTTGGGCACTAGCAAAAATTAGTTGAGAGAGTCTGATGGCATCTTCTGGAATCTATGGTATAGAGAATAGGGGAAACATTAATCATTTCCTTTTTAAACACCAACAATATGTTCTGTGCCCTGCTGTACAGAACCCACAGTACAGACAGTGCTTACACTGGAAGATTTGCCTGTCCAAACAAGATGCTCACGGGGTAGATAGATTGCAGTGAATAACTCAGAGGCGTAAATGCCTTTATACCAGTATGCATTAAACGATGACGTGTGAATTGTCAGGCTTTGTAGCTAACTAACAAGGAGCTTGCTAACATTACCCTATTTCAAATGTTACTGTTTTATTTGCAGTCTATCAACAGATAGACTACACATTTTTGGGACCCCATCCCTGGAGGTGTTTAAGGCCGGGCCGGATGAGGCTCTGGCCAGCCTGCTCTAGGGTGAGATGTCCCTGCCCATGGCAGGGGGGTTGGAACTGGGTGATCCTGTGGTCCCTTCCAACCCTGACTGATTCCATAACTTCTTCCCAGGGAGGGTGTTGGGGCACTGGAGGGAGCTGCATGGGGGGTTGTGGAGTCTCCTTCTCTGGAGATATTTGTTTGAAACCCACCTGGACTTGGTCTGGGTGATCCTGCTGTGGCAGGGGGATTGGACTGGATGATCTTTCCAGGTCACTTCCAATCCATAATGTTCTGTTCTGTGACTTGGTCTGGGTGATTCTGCTGCAGCAGGGGGATTGGACTGGATGATCTTCTGAGGTCCCTTCCGATCCCTGATGATTCTGTGATTCTATGATTTCATCTGTCTGGGTATCTTTGAAAATTATCTTTGCACTTGAGCACCTCACAAGCCAAAACCAATTTCAAAATCCAATCCACTGCATCCAAACTTTTCCAGTTGCCAAAGGGGTGTGGAGTTTTCTGTTGCTCAGTAGGTCTTGGTGAAGAGATCTTTGAAAAGCCTTGCTCTGACCCACACTATTCTTAACATTCGGAGCATTCTCTTCAAAATAGTTGGCCTGGTACTGAAAAAAAAGAGCAATGTAAACACACATATTGAATTTAAAATTTATCACAAGCACATGTGTTTATTCTTTCCCTGCTCTGTGTTCTCCTTACTCCTGCTCCTTTCCTCTCCCAACCTTTTGGGCAGTGCCAGCATCAATGTTGTCAGTATCCTGCATATTCTCCGACCCTATTAAAGAAAATCTCTCTCAACAACAAATACACGTCTGCATTTTGTCCTGCTTCTTGATCCATTAGCAAATTGCCAACTGCTCAGCGTGAGTCATTTCCTTTTTGAGGAACCATTGCTTCATGGTGTGTAACGGGTACAACGTGGAAAGCAACCAAACCCAGCCACCTCCCTGGGCAACCCATTTCAGGCTCTCCCCACTCATTTGAAGTATCTACTTGAAATTAGTCTGACAGCATTCAGTATTTCAGCAGCTTGCTAACGTGCTGCAGTGTACCTTGCTTGTGGACCTCTCCACAAAGGCATAAAAGCATTTAAACTGACTTTTGAACAACTGTTGGTAAGGCAGCATCAAGAAAGATTGAGTGAACTGTGGTTAGCCCCAAGAATTCAACCAGGCACAGCTGAAGAGCTAGCTGGGAGGAAGATGTAAACCAGTGGGCTTGAAGACAGGATGTACTGTAATTACAGAAGGGTCTCAAGGCCTCTTTGTGAAGTCAGGACAATTGGGGTGACGTCAGGTGATTTAGAACAAGAGCTGTGGAGAGGATGTGACTTCTGCTTATTGGTATTCTTGCTGCAATCAAAGTGCTAGAGAAAATACTGCTGAATCCTAAGGCTCCCGCAACAGCATTGGAGTTCATTTGTATTTCTAAGGGAGAGGGGTGGGAAATGAGGGAAATGAGGAAAGACATTACCATTCCATTACCTGTTATTGAGGCTGTAGTCAAGAAAACATCCTAACTTTCTTTTCTTTTCCATCCTGTTGCTCTCTACACATTTGCCTGTAGGCTCAGGCAAAGGGGTACCATGTGAATGGGTGAAGGAAGTCAGGGGCTTGGACAAACTATTAAGGTCATTTTTTCAACGAATCTATATTGTCCTTGAATAGAAATCTCTAGGGTTTAGTTTAATGGACATCACAGAGAACGAGTGAGGGAAGCCCTGATCTTTCACCTGTATGAGATTAATAGAAAAGGACTTCTGCATGAAGCAGAATTATTTTGTTCAGCCTTGGTTAAGTCCCAATTCACGTCACAAAGCCATCAGCAGTATTAAGCAGTAGTTGGCACTACTGCGAGCCTTACTCATAGCTGTGCCTATGTAGATGTGGAGTGAATTAATTTGACCTGTACAGCGTGGTGGTGCCCCCAAAGGGAAATCTGGAACAAGCCTGGTAGAGATTGTAGGGTGGAGTAAGAAGCCTTTGTCATATAGGTTAGCAGCCAATGTTGTGTTTCAGCAATGAGGTATCCCAGCTAAATTCACATCTGTGTCTCTGTGGGATGCCTATGCTAGGGTGAGGAATGGGCCCTCTGAATGTCTACTGCACAGTCCCTGCCTTCATAGAATCATAGAATCATCAGGGATCGGAAGGGACCTCGAAAGATCATCCAGTCCAATCCCCCTGCCACAGCAGGATCACCTAGACCAAGTCACACAGGAAAATACCCAGGCAGGGCTGGAACGTCTCCAGACAAGACTCCACAACTCCCCTGGGCAGCCTGTTCCAGTGCTCCGGTACCCTCAAGTTCATCTGCAAGTAATGAATGCATGAATACTGGGTACCCTGTGGGTACATGTGCTGTGTGCACATGTGAGATCAGGCAGGAGCTCCCAGTGGTGAATGAGGTGATCCAACACCCCTGCTGTTTTGAACTCAGGACTACAGCATCAGCTCTTTCCATAGAAAAGCCAGAAATCTCCATCTCCACAGCACGTGTACACTGCATGTACTCTGCGAACGTGTGCTCGCTCTGTGGTTGGTTTAGAGGTCCCTGTAATGAAATCGGGGAGGTAGATAAATGTTTTCTCTCACTTAAAAGGTGGTCACATCTGCACCCAGCACCTATTTCTTGAGTATTCTACTTAAAAGCAAGACTTCACTTGCAAAACTGCAGAACAGGAGCACCTAGGTTAAACACTGCTGATTTTTCTGCTGGCCTCAGCAGAGCAGCTTTTTTAGATGAATGAACAGAACAGCACTTACTTCAAAAAACACCTCTATTCCAACTTCAGTGTTGGCTTCCCCATCGAGTTAATTAATCTCCAAGGATTGGAGATTAAGTGAATTTGGAAAGCGAGCAGAATTTAGTTCTTGGAGAGTTGCATGCATTTGCCATTTGTGGTTAGGAATAGAACCCAGAGACTGTTTATGCCACGGTAGGAAAAACAGTTTTTACTTTTCCTAAACACAGCTAGTTGGTTTATGACTCCTGGCAGGAGTACAGTGACTTTGAGCAACTAGTTTGTTTGTTCCAGCTAATTTATAGAGGGTGGTATTCATTTTCCTTTTCCCTTAAAAGGTTTTTGTCATGTCATTTGGGCCTCCCAATGAGGCACTGCTTAGACCTGATAGAAATCAGGCATGCAGTGTTCTCCAGAATCCAAACAGACAGACAAGGGTGTGCTAAATCCGTCACACCACTGACAAGATAGTAAATGCAACAGCTACTGCTATGTCCTGTAAGTCTTCAGGCTTCCAGTGCAAGAGGCCCTTTTTCAGACAAGGGAGGGGAAGAGGGGTGGGTTAATCGGCAGTCTCATTGCAAGGGATGGGATGATGCAACTAAAGCCAGCTCTAAGGGTGGCAATAACCATCCGGTTGTCTCGAGTGAGCCAGGAAAAGAGGGCTACAACACTACCATATTAAGCAGATGTTTAGGACTGAAAACAAAGACCATGGGAGCAGCCACAGCGACTTGCTCCCGGTTTTGATTCCCGACACAAACTCGCTGTGTGTTTTTAGGAATTTCCTTTTCATTTAACTACTCTGCAGCAGAGGGATGTGAGCAGCAGGAGGCATAAGTTTGGGAAAGCTCCCGCTGGCTGCTGTGGTTTCCCTGCTCAGCTGGATAGAGGTGAAAGCGGAGACAGTTGGGGCCCAGAAGGCTTAGCAGAGCTTTCCTTGACACCCCTTCTGCTTCCGCCCCAAGAGTTGACTTCAAACGGAGCTGAAGCCAGGCACCATCAACTTTCCTGCTTACTGCAGCTATTCCAGGATTAGGAATACTCTGAAGGCTTGGGTGTGGGTTAGCACCTCAGAGAGCCAGAGGGCTTTTCTGCGTCTACTGAGTGCATTAAAAATCCTGCCATCGTCACTGGCAAAGGCTGTTTGTCCTCTACTCTCTATAGAATCATAGAATCATTAGGGATCTGAAGGGACCTTGAAAGATCATCCAGTCCGATCCAAACACCATGTTTGCTTATGTGTATATATTTATTTAGCACCATGGGCAGAATCCTCTGAAAACAGATGATCATATTTATTCAGGGCAACCCCATGAAGAATCTCAATGGTGAGTCCAATCCCCAGTATTTTATTAAACTTAGCAATATCAGATGAAGTTTAAAACAAACAAGTCAGTGCATTATTTTCCACAGGGAAATTGGGGAGTGTATGTGGTGAGTGCACAGTGATGGGAAATAAACAGAGCATTCAAATAAAATCAGGGCAAATGCAATCGGCAGGTTCTTTTAAATTACTTTTTCTCCTCACAGAAGGATCCATCCACAGTGCCTAAAGCACAGCCTGTTAATAGCTGCTGTCTCACACTGCCACTTGGAGTAACCATGTATTTCATGGAATCATAGAATCCTTATGGATCGGAAGGGACCTCGAAAGATCATCCAGTCCAATCCCCCTGCCACAGCAGGATCACCCAGGTGGGTCCAGGTGGGTTTCAAATGTCTCCAGAGAAAGAGACTCCAACCCTCCCCCCAGGCAGCCCCCTCCAGTGCCCCGTCACCCTCCCTGGGAATAAGTTATAGAATCAGTCAGGGTTGGAAGGGACTACAGGATCATCCAGTTCCAACCCCCCTGCCGTGGGCATGGACAGAGCAGGCTGGCCAGAGCCTCATCCAGCCTGGCCTTAAACACCTCCAGGGATGGGGCTCCAGCCACCTCCCTGGGCAACCCATTCCAGGCTCTCCCCACTCTCACAGTGAAGAACTTCCTACTCACAAGTCTCAATCTCCCCATCTCCAGCTTTGCTTCATTCNTCACCAGAGTGGAGTAGAGGGGGAGAATCACCTCCCTCGACCTGTTGGCCACACTTCTCCTGATGCAGCTCAGGATCTGGTTTGCCTTCTGGGCTGCAAGTGCACACTGCTGGCTCCTGTTGAGCCTTTCATCCACAAGCACCCCAAAATCCCTCTCCTTGGGGCTGCTCTCCAGCCATATTTCCAATATGTTAGTTATTAGAACCTATCTGAATCCTGCACCAAAGCTGTCGTGAGTGATAGGTCAAAGAAGTACTTTGAGGGAGGGCCCACAAATACATTCTTATCCTGTTTTTGTACTCTCTCCCTTGACTTACACAAAAAAGAAGATGGTTGCATAGTGCCTCTACAGGATCATCCAGACAGAAGCGGGGTTCTCAATGCCAGTATATACGTATTTGAAGCTTAGATTGGAAATCTATGTCTGTACTTCAATTGGGAGACCAAAGAAGCTGTGAAAAGGAATAAAGACCTTTATGAGATTGGATGGAGCTTCCCAGACAGCCACAAAGGAACAAGCACTGCATAAAGGTAAGTAAGAGTAGAGTAAAGAAGCGTCTCCTAGAAGAGCTATTCCTCTGAGGAATTTGTTTTGGCTCCTTTGTAAGAACCGGGATTAACTGAACTCCATGTCAAACTTCTGGACCCATTTATTTTCCTGAGCATTTACAGAGAGGCTGCTTTGAAGACTGAGGAGATAACTGGGGGGACGAAAGGGGCTGCTGGTTTGGAAAAGCCCATTTGATGAACGTATCTTTTTATGGAGGATTTATTCTGTCCTCTGATAGCGTGCGTGGTTTAAGTGCTGTACAAAGTACCCACAGCAATGGAGAGGCCTTTAAAACAATTACATTTGAATTAATTAATATAATGAATGAGTGATCGGAAGATCACATTATTGTTATCTTTTAGTGATAAATGGAGGGCGGCTGGGAAGAAAAGAAGTAGCGCTGGTGTAGCTGGCTCCACCGTAACACATGTTTATTTAAGTGACTCTATACAAACATAACCCTGTATGTCAGTGAAATCAGCAGCATGTCAGTCGGCACTTCTGGTTACTGACTGTTCCAGAGTCATTCATCATTCAGTGCTATAAAAGCCATTTACCCTCAGCCCAGCAGCCAATCAAACCAACTGGAAAATGGAGCAGGAAAGAAGCAGTAACTATTGTCCTTGGTTTCCTTTTAACTTTTGCCGCAACAATTCAACACATCCTGTGTGGTGGGATAGTGGAGAAGTTTTGCTGAACTAAACAGAGTTTCCTTCATCAGGTCATTAAAAGAGGGAAAGGGAGGGGACAGAGAGAGAAAGGAGCAAAACATGAGAGAGCTGAAAATTAACCCTTGTTCTACCAGATTTTCTTTCATGGGTGACAGTTACAAACTGCCTTTATCTATGATTTTCACACCCAAGAGTATGATTTCCAATTAGTTGGTACCAGCTACAAAGGCGATGCAATGTCTCAATACACCAAGCAAGTTCTGATGGCGGTCATCATGATGAGGAGCTGCTCTACTGCCCTTAAATTCAACAGAAACCTTCCAGGGCTGGGCTAGAGATGGAGTAGTCAGCAGTGCTATTAGCGCTGGGTGAGAAATGACTGCATCTTCACACATGTCACCCTCCAGGCCACTGCTTTTTGTGCTTTGCTTCTCTGTGCCTTTCTCCAGGTAAATAATTTGAATCTTGGGTGGCTGAAGATGCCATGGGCAGGAAGCGCAGCATTTGTGGGGGGTAAGGTTTTAGAAAATGTCAGTTCCAAAGGGATAAAATAGTATCAGGAAGGTATCTTCAGCCTTGAGTGGTCTCTCCTCTAATTTGATAACGAATTCCTGCTACTTTCTTCTCATTTGTGCTGATATATGGCTTGATCCTCCAAACCTTTATCCTCATGAGTGATCCCATTAAGATAAATGAGACCACTCTCATGTGACTGAAAGTGGGCAGGTATCTGAATAAAATGATCAGCAAAATCAATCAGTTCTCCCTTGTCTCCCTAGTAAAAGTCCTTCTGTTATAAGTGCACCAGCACGCAAAAAAATGGGAGTATTATTGGGTAATAATGTGTAAAATGGCCATATCCAGTTGCTTTTTGACTGTTTAAGCACGGTATTTTTCTAGTTCTGTCTGTGCTCTGCCTGACTCAAATCCTCCCCTCATGTTTATTATTAGTTAACTATTTCTTAATGGACCCCTTCATTTATGAATAAAACTCAACAGCAATTATATAGCCCCAGTGGAGACCAGTACACTACCCATCTGCTCCGTCACTCGCTCTGGGCATTGGCATTCTGCGTAAGTCCCAGCCCCTCTCATCATAACAAGCTAGGATCAATTTTCCAGTGGCAGCTTGGAAATAATAGTATAAAGTGTATATTAATACAGAAATATATTGTGAAACTGTCCTTAAACAAACAAATGAGCCACTTTAAAATATTACTGCTATAAATGACCATGACAGTAGCACAGCACATATAATAAAAAATAACTACTGAAGAGAAGCTGCTGAATTACTATAGTAATAAACCAGATGTGATTATTATCATTTAACACAGTCATTGAATACCATGAATCCCTGAAGCCATTAAAATATTTATGATTAAACATTTGCTATTCCTTAGAACAGAACATATAGTTGGGTACTAAAAAACTGTTCAAGTATTCTTTCGGCTAATACGTGCGACTGCCATGACAAAGGTCGGCTGCCACTGACTAAGCTTTCTGGAAAGAGCACCTAACAGCTGTCTTTTTTGTATATAACAGCTACTGTAAAGTTAGATACCTTTCTCGTACAGTATTGTGTAAGATGGAGAGTTACGGATGTACACCTCCAATTCCCTACATGCATCTATGGACAGGAACACACACAAATATCTGCCTTTATTTGCAGAGGAGTAGATGCTTTCTGTCTGCAAGGAAACACCAAAATGAGTCATACTTTAGGAAAAGTAAACTTGAGACTATACAGTAAGCATATGCAAAAATGAAGTCTAATTACCCCCAGGAATTCTAGCATTCACACACCCCCATCCCCGCTGAATGTGCTTGATTTTGTGGGCGCTTTGTTTTGTTTCCACTGCTGGAAGGGCTTCCCTGGTGTCTCGGTTTGGCTGTGGCTCCACGTTCTGCCCCAGCTTGCTTAAGCAACTTTGGCTGCTGTGACCTGCAGGTGAGAGATGCCTGTTAGTGGTGTGAACTGTGAGTGCTGGTGCACTGTGTAGGTGCCTGACTCTCTTGGAGTGTGTGACCTGAAGTCAGGTCTCATTTGTGAGTGGGGTAAGGAAGGGCACTGCTGCTCTCTTAAGCCACAATCACGGAATCACAGAATGATTTAGGTTGGAAAGAACCTTAGAGATCATCTAGCTCCAGTGGCCCTGCCATGGGCAGGGACACCACTCACTAGACCAGGTTGCCCAGAGCCCCATCCAACCCATAGGCTTTTCCAAGACTATCGCTGTGAGGTTGCTCTTTGCCTCACTCTGACAACTGACAAGGCACAGATTTATTCTAACACTTTAATATGCATCTTCCATGCATCCAACAACGTGCATGAGGTGTCTTCTCATAAATGCCTCCTAAGATACCAGTATGTGAGAGACATCCCTCATAATCCTATTTAATAATAATCCACATAATCCTTTATGAGGAAAGGCTGAGGAAGTTGGGTCTCTTGAGCTTGGAGAGAGGAGGCTGAGGGGGGAACCTCATTCATGTCTATAAATCTGTGAGGAGTGGGTGTCAGGAGGATGGAGCCAGGCTCTTCTCAGGGTCATCTGGTGATAGGACAAGGGGCACTGGGTGCCAGCTGGAACAGAGGAGATTCCATATCAGTATCAGCAGGAACTTCTTCCCAGGGAGGGTAATGGAGCGCTGGAACAGGCTGCCCAGGGGGGTTGTGGAATCTCCTCTGGAGATGTTCCAGACCCGCCTGGATATGCTCCTGTGTGACTTGGTCTGGGTGATCCTGCTGTGGCAGGGGGATTGGACTGGATGGTCTTTTGAGGTCCCTTCTGATCCCTAATGATTCTATGATAATCCTTTTCCTACCATCAAAGAAAAACAATTAATCTATGTGGACACTTGAACACAAGGAGGTCAAAACTAAATCTCAATGTGACAAGGGCCAAGGCATGGGAAATTCTGACTTAGCTTTAGCACAATTTCACCATGCTGCCTTCTAAAGCAGCCTGCGAGCCCTGCAAGGGCTGGAAGACAATGTGTTGGACTCAGTGATCTAGGAGGTTCTTTCCAACCATGATTATTCTACAACTCTGTGATCTACAAATGTGCACGGGGAAGGAGAAGGAGCTTTAAACCCATGCTGTTTCCATGCTGCTGAGGTGTCTGCCCCAAGCAAAGGCAAGTCTCCTTTGGTAACTAAGCCCATCCTGATAACCTACTTATCAGGAGACAATCCATCTCTCCCTGATGACTCAAGAAGAAGTCAAGATAACAGGTGCTCAACTATTAGAAGGTTGATGTTAAGTAAGATAAAGCCCATTTTCCAATAATGTGTAGCACACCAGCCTGTTGCCTGAGCATGAAGGCACATATCCTCCATCCTTGCCTCTCAGGTTGCTTTTCACCCCGAGTAGCTCAGCACTTGGCCCAGAACTGTCTGAGGCCCTGAAACTGATCTGTACTCTGACTAAAACCTTTGGACAACCTAAGCCTAATGAACATTTGCAAAGGAAATGAACACACTGACAAATCTGGGCTCCACAGGAAATTCTGGAAGAAAGAGGGGTAACTGCTGCTGCTTTCTGGTAAATGAGAAAGGTGAGAAGTGTGTCAGGCCCTACTGTCATGTAAAAGCTGGGTGGCAAAGCAGGGTGTGAGAAATACTCATTCATCTCTTTGCTCTGCCTAAGAAAATTCAAACTCACAACTTCTACAGCAGTGAAGTAGCTGGCAAAAGTGAAGCTGGTCCTCGTGGTGTGTTGGTTGGGTCTGAAGGTTGCCCTCTGGGGACTGATGTGGAAGTTTATCAAGTTTCTTTGGCTAGGTCAGGGTAAAGAGAGAAGCGTAACTCTGGGTGAAAGTGAAGTAGAGAGGTGTCTTTAGGCAAGAGAGAAACTGAAAATGTTTCCAGCATTGCACTGGTGGAGACAAGCACCTTGTTTTCACCAAAGACCCATGTGCCCAATTCTTGGCATCCCATATGGAGTGGGAATCTGCCAGCCTGCAGCACACACAGTTAAGGGTCAGACACTGGGTGACAATACTTTAAAGTTGACTATGATCACCCTTCAAAGCTGTCTGAAAACACTATTTGGAGCTCCAGCACACTTAGCCCAGTCACTACATGGGAGAGAGTGGGAGCAGACAGCGACTGTCAGTCAGGAGTTTAAGGTTGTCCCATGGATCTGATGGGCTCCTTCTGTAGCTCACTGCCAGCAGCTCTTCCTGAAAAACACCTGGCTTTAATTTTAAATGTCATCTTGGAACCTCTTCTGGAGATAGCCACCAAGTAGCCTGCATGCTTGGGAGGGGTTTTTTTGTGCCATACTAAGATTCAGTGAAGCAATATTGGGGTTTTTCAGCAGTCCTGTGTCCTTCCCATCAGCATCATCACCAGAGAATACCCAGTGAGCCTGGGAACAGATGCACTGTAACAAATCAGGCAGCACTGCATCCAAAAATAATTACTCATCCTAAGGCTATTCTAGTAAGACTCATCCTCCATTCTCAGCCATCTGAAATAAAGATAGCTTTAGCTTACCTGTAAGGTGTTTACTAGAGTTCCAGGCTTTGTATTCAGTATGAAACTAAGGATGCACTTGGAGTTTCCATGGATAATATTGTTATACCCACAGATATTTTCTTAGAGCTTAAAAATGTCTGGCAGAGTAGAGCCTCGTTGGTCCTAGGAGTTTTCCACTACTGTATTTACCAAAATCAGGATTATGAGAGATTTTAGCTACATCTAAAGTGGAAAACAAGGGCATTGCAGCAGTCAATCCAGCATCTACATCTGCTCAGAGCCAGAGATATGAATAAAACCCCCTCATTCTCCTTCTCTTGGAATCTGAGGAAAGCTGAAGCGGCTTCACACTGGCACTGATGAAATGAAGAACTGAAGAATCTGTTGGCATGAGCACAAATTAAGAGCAGCTTTTAATACGATGCAAGATTTCTGTAAGCTTTCCATAATTCTGATTTATGAGTCCTCCAGGCTATGTGGAAAGTGAACAGAAAGCATACTTGAAGAAGGAATTAAATTACAAGAGCTTTCACTATTTTGAGGCATATTTGGCCTTCTGCACTTGCAACTCATAAAGCATGAGTTTGCTGTTGCAACAGACTCCGGATTTTGGATGGATGCGTTTCCCAGGGAGGAAAACCATGGCAACACATAACCCTTCTCTTCTGATTTTTTATGAAATCATGGATTTTTTTTATTTCAGCCCATAGGTCAGAAGGCATACAGCCAGGTGAAACAATATCTAGGGAAGTGTGGGAGAAAGCACTCTGAATTACTCTGAATTACCTAGGTAATCAAGAGGAATGGCTGAGTAGTATTGCAAGAAGATATTGAGCTGGGACATGTCTTCACTCAATTCATCCAGATGAGAACAGACATTGGTACTGGACATGGAAGGGTGAGAGTCAGAGCAAATACCATTCCCTGTACCCTGCGGGGTGTCCACCCACAGCTCATTTTCATCAGTGACCCTGTAGCTGCTGCAGGTGCATTCAACGAGTTTAATCAGAGCCAGGGCTCAGAAATGAGCGAAAGGCTTTGAGCATGCAGTTGGAACCAAACCTCTGTTTTCCTCCTGGTATGCTTCTTAAAGAAGAAG
Organism: Upupa epops; assembly: GCA_013397515.1. Taxonomy (NCBI): domain Eukaryota; kingdom Metazoa; phylum Chordata; class Aves; order Bucerotiformes; family Upupidae; genus Upupa; species Upupa epops. Next base: position 94,543 of record VZRI01005547.1, on the reverse strand, counting down.
AGAACTCACAGATCTGTATAAAACAGCAAGGGCCAACCAGGAAAATGTTGCCAGGAATACATTCCATTTCCTTCCTTCCTTCCTTCCTTCCTTCCTTCCTTCTTTCATTCCTTCCTCCCTCCCTTCCTCCCTTCCCCCTCCATCACTGTCTTGACTTTCTGAGGCAACACATTAACAATAATGTCATGTCATAATACTAATAATTCAGAAATTATTAGTCAAGAAATGATCTGAAAGGGGTCACTATTGTGCAGGTAGATGAAAGGCTATTGAGGTAATAGACTGTAATGGGTTAGCACAAAACTCTCTGGGTACGTTGGGATAGATGTCATCACAAAGCAGTGGCATAAACAGAGCTATGTTGGTTATCACCACTTGGGTATCTTCTGTAGCTGATACTTTACTCCTCTAGATTTCTACTAGAGTTTCATCAGCACAAAAAGACCAAAGCAGCAATAATTCAGAAGAATCAGGATATCTAGCCCGTTACTACCCAGAGCTTTATTTTCTCTCTAATATTTTCAGAGTGTTTGGGGGAGTAATTTCAAACAGTCAAGTCAGAGAATTGATTTTTGTGACCTCACATATTGTAACAGAAAATTATAACAGGAAATAAACCATTAAGCGATAAACAAGGAAACATGGATACAATTACTTTCACAACATAATTTTATCCATGCTAGTTTTGAAAATGAAGAGATAGTACTGACTGGAACACCTCAATTCTGAATGCAAACTGTACAATCTATTATATTAAACAAAGTCAAAAGCAATGTGAGAGATCTTGAATCTATTCAAGGCATGCACCTCATTACAGACTTAGCAAATTAAAACACAAATAGGATTAGAAAAGAATAATGTAACAATCTCCCACTATGGTCCCTGGAGCATTAAGTCATAAATTGGGTTTGCATTAAATTGTGCCTGCAGTATTGAATTCAGGAAAAGAGCTATAGGCTGAAGACAAACCTTCCTAGGCGAGCTAACTTCGGTACTGCTATGTGTTTTCGTAAGCACACAATACATTTGCTGGAATCTAAAAAGGCACGTTCAAAAAGCAAGCACTTACTATCTTAATTAGAAAATGCAGATGTGGTGTAGAAATCCCTGGCTATACCACAGCCAAAAGCCACAGCCATTTGAAGTTGTAGCTTCACCCGGAGTCGTTGTTTAAACGTAGAAGTTAAGCACTTTCCATCAGATCACCTACTGTGTCAAACTACACAAGTTTCCAGGTTTATCCAGCATGTTACAAGCTCCTTTTAAGCAGAGAGAACAACCTCACCCCAAAAGATTAGAGGAAAGCTGAGTTTCCATATTACCAATGAATTCTGTTGTTATGGGAACTAAAATGGTGAGTGATGTGAGAAGGATCCTCAGCTAACAAAGACCAGCTTGATGATATTACAGCAGTGGCTACGGAGTGCAAACACGTTTGCAAGAAATAAATAGGGCTTCTTTCCTTAAGGAAATGCAGACTTCCAGAAAGTCTTGACTCTAAATAAATTCAAATTCAACCTTTGTGTGATCCTAGACAAATTAGTGATTAATACTAGGGATTAATGTCATTAATTCTTCCTTAATAAAGGCTTTATCCTTCAAAGGTGTATTATTACTGTCATCATCCTCCTAACTAGCAGGTCGGGGAATGCTAATCGTAGCTGCTCTGGTTAAGGTGATGTCATTTCACAATGCAAGAGAGCCTTCTGATGATATTGGCTGTGGGTTTTGCACCTTCTCTTTTAGGGATTCTCACGGCTCCATTAGACTGTAACAGGCTTTCACAATTTGGCAGGCAGAAAGGTTTTCAGGCTAGGGAACTGCCTTTTCTTTTGTGATGCATGGGTTTTTTTTCAACTTTTGTTGCTATGGTCTCTTGCCATCTGCCGATTGCCTCCCCTAATTTGCACTGCACAGAACTAGACCAGTGGCATGCTAAAATAATAACAGCCCATTAGTATTTTAAGTCTAGTCTCACAGCCTCTGCCACGCACACGTTGTCCTGGGAACTTGGATTTTGATAAAGCAGCTGGGGAGAGAAATGAACTTTGTGCAGTGGCCAGGGGATGCTGATAGCGGGAATTGATGCGAATTGATAGGACTGCAGAGCCTGTTTCTACACAGTGAGACCCAGGGACATCCACATACTCACCTCTGTATTGGGACTCCAACTGAATGGCATGTCAGTCTAGAAACTGGGCTGTTCTGGGTCTTTTCCCTGCAAGATGGGGATGTGGAGGCTGAGGGAAATGCCACAGGACCGTAGCACCTCGCCCGGGACCCATTTATTGTCATATATGAATTGCAAAGAGCACAGAGGTTCCCAAGATAAAGGTTGCAAGGGCACACAAGGTCAGATCGCATGCAGAAGGTCTGTTCCTATCCAGCAAAGGGGTGCTTTTGCTCTCAGCAGCACCGATGCCTGTTTCTGGGGAAGAAGGTGATGAAAAATGGGGCATCTTGGATTTCTAGGGCTACTCCTAAACTGAGGTGTTCAGGTATTCTTTCCTAAGCCCATGTCCTGGAACACACGCAAGATTTGCCAAGGGGCACATAGTCCAAGCCTGTGTGCACATCACTGTGCCATGCACATCCAGCTGGGGAACAGGACAGCAGGATTTTGGGGGTCACATAGTAAAGTGCACCAACCTCTTGTTTTTAGAGGTTTTACCCCGGGGCTGAGGCTGGGAGCGGTCCTCTCTCCCTTCTCAGTTTGCCAGTGAAGTATAAGTTGGCTAACCAAGGCTGTCTCCTCCTCCTGGCTGACAGCTCCCTTCTGGAGCAACCTTTTAACATTTTTCTTGATTTTCTAAAACACCAAACATTAGACACATTAAGAACAGCAACAACAAAATCATTAAGCACTATAACATTCTCCGAGGAGCCAGACGTATCCTTTAATCAGGTTATGGAAAATTCATTCCTCTTCTAGCCATTTATCTTCTTTGTTTATGCACACACTGAGTGACCCACTTCTTAGCATCTAAAATAACAACAAAGAAGAATCCGAAGATTCTTCTCTATTAATGGATTTATGTACAACGTATTTTGCTTTATGGGAACCAAAATAATCAAGTTCATTCGTTCCAATTAAACACAGCACGCACTAATTGTCAATCATTTCTACCAGTGAATCCAGTTCTGTTATTTCAAAGATGCTGCTTGACCTCGGTGGGGAAGGGATGGGTATCATGCTTTCTCCTGTAATGATTGATTGTCTGCATTACAGTGGAGGAGCATAGGCTGAAATGAGGGGTACACTGTGCTCTTCCCCTTTGCTTTCACACTTCAAGTCCCCCACACAGACACAGGGGGCATAAACCCAACACTATAATTAGTTGAACTAATACTGTAGACTGCATCAGGTCAATTTGCATTATTTATAACGAGTATAATGGATCTATTGTCGTGTAATGAGGGATACATAGTTCTCGGCCACAAATCTCTATTGAAAATCTCATGTATAAAAATCACAAGCATGATAAGTAGGTTTATAATAAAAAAGGGGTATTAAAAGCACCAAGTCCTTTATCTCAACATCGGTCACTGAATTAGTCAGGTAGACTTGACAGACATTAGAACTCTTGGTTACACAAGTCCTGTGCTGCCAGGATACACATTTAACAGCTAAATCAAAACCCTCCCAAAAAGGCAATGTCAGAATAAATAGTCCCATCACCCCATGGAAGTTTAGCCACAGGTACTTTTTGTTACTCTTGGCAAAACTATTCCAATTAAAACTCTCTTGGAGAGAAGTACAGAAAGGCAAAACAGCAGTAGACACTGAAAATGGTACCGGAGAAAGCTAGTTACATCAAGCAAAGCTGTTCATTAGTGTAGGTAACGATACCTCTTGCTTTAAAGAGACTACCCTGTGTTTTAACTGGCAGTTAGTTTCTCAAAACTGCCATGGATTAGGAATGACAGTGCACGTACTACTGGAAATAGCAGAGCATTGAAAAAATGTTCAGCAGTATGGAAAAAACCCAACTACTTCACCTGCTTCTTGAGCCTGAAAAATATATTCTGCTACCTTTCTTGTTTATTTTATCTGTTAAAACATAGTTTGAGAAGGGTTTTAATATAGTGTTGTCTTCACAGGACTGGCTAGATAGGAGATACTGCTCAGAATGTCTTAAGAGGGCACCTTAGAGTATTTAAAGAAGGTGGAAGAAAAGGTCAGGGGGAGAATGGAAATGGAACCAGGCACCCACAAATAGAGAAAAATAAATAGTAAATACTAGGAAACGTAAAGAAAATCATCTTTATCACCATGGGTGATGCAAGTCCACTGAACAGAAAGTTCAGTAACAGAAAGCTAGTAGGCTTTAATGCCATGACAACGATATTAACACTGCTTATGGTTTCCTTATCTGCTTTCTGACACCTCCCCATGATCACAAGCACTTCTGAAAGCTTACCACAGAAGATGGCAAGGTGTTTGCTCACAGCGACTGGACTGGCAGGAACCCAGTCGGTCTTTTTCCTGCCTAGAAATTTGTCATTTCAGGATTCAAAGATGTTTTGAGTGGGCACATACTCTATTTTTATTCCTGGAGTTATTAGGGGGTATGAAAGTCAATAATAGATAAGCACATCGCAAACAGACTCAGCAAGTTCTGCCTTTTCTACCCCTGGAGAGTCACTGCTCCAGCAATATCTCAGTGCTAGGGTGACAGTTCTCCCTGGAGGGGGACAAGAGACAAATCCCTTCCACTCCACAAGCCCCCTGGCCTGCACCGGCTGATGAATTTATAGTCTCCAATACAGTTAGGTGTGTATAACTCAATGTATTGCTGAAGACCAGTTACTGTATTTTATAGCTGACATTACAGGGGATATTTTTTCCTATGAAATAAACCAATATTTGTTTCCTGAAAGGAAAATGTGCTCTCTGTAGCTATCAGTAGCCAACAGTTGCTGGTGGCTAGAGCTAAAGGCTAAAATAGAGGTGAATTTTCCTTTAGCAATATTAGGAACAATAATTTATCATCCCCAGTGCTTTTTCAAGATCAGAGGGCCCATCTGGAAGTGGCTACAGGATGTCTATTTTCTGGTCCTGCATTAAACAATTGCATTAAATAGAAGGATAACAGAAGGTATTCAGATATGGGACAAGTGCTNTTTTAGGTTGGACTGGATGATCTTTAAGGTCTTTTCCAGCCCCATCATTACTGTGATACTCTGATACTGTAATACACAGTGTGTCAGGTTTGGGAGAGCTGAGCTTTCCTTTGCATTTGCTCCTATTAGATTGCTCAGAAAACCATGGATTAGTAATTACATGGCTTGCTCCCTGGAACTTAGAGCTACTTTAAGGCATTAAAAGCAAAAATACATTCTGAAGAGTACTCCCAGATCTACGAGTCCGTATCAGAGCAAGACGACAACACCAGCAGTGTCTGCCCCAAGAGACTTCCAATGGACCTTCCTGGGGCTGCAGCAGGACTTACCTTTCTGAGAGCGATTACGGATTAGCTTCTCCGGTCCTACACATCTCTTGCTTGGAATGTCCATTTCTAACTGATTCATGGGATAATAATTTTGGGGGGTTGGGGAGGAATAAAAGTTTCTTTGGTTAGAATCTAATGTGAGCATTTAGTGGAGGAGTGCACAATGCACACCAGTTCAGACATCGGCTTTCAGAAAGAAAACCACATATACTACTCTCTTTCCATACAGAGATCTCCTATTTGCTATTTGTTTTTGCTTTGAAGCTGAATAACAGACAGCTGATGTGCAGAAACATGTCTGTGAAGAAAAGGCAGTTCTTGTGTTTTACCTCCGGTAGTCAGCATGCAAGACATTCTCTTCATTCATGGCTTACAGTTTTTGCTGCAGAAGAATTAAATGCTACAGTGGAGTTCAGGGATGAGCTGTCAACAGGTAGGTAGAAACAGCCAAAGCCATGATAATACTACAGCCTATACAACATTTAAAAGGCTTGGATATTATTACCAAAAGGATGCACTGTCTGTGTGCTTTGCACAGATAGCCATGGACTGTTTGAAACCTGCAGCAATATCATACAGATAGCTGACCTTTCATGGTGAGCCTGTACCACACTTGTTGAAGGTGTATCTGCCTCCAGGTCATGGACCCGCAGACCTTTGGCAGGCACGAGGCAGGAGATGAGGATCTCGTAAGAGGACTCAGACATGAGCTTTGAAAACATCTGAGGATATTCAGAGCCTGCTATGCCCAAACCATGCAAAGGACACAGCCTGCCACCAGTGGAGTGGTGTGTGACACAGCAGGGACCTGGAGGACATTTACTGGGTCACTGTGCACAGCTTGTCTCCAGGCACCTCAACTAGACCAATAGACCTGCTTGTCTATGAGTGAGGAAGGCAGAATGAATTAGAAACTAGTCAGTCTTTTGGCAACAGTCTCAGCGCTTGGGCAGTCCATCAGCCTCTCCATGAGTGCCTGTAACTCTTGCTGCTCACAATTCATTTCTCCCAGGTGATAGCTGTAATGAAGACGGGATGGTCTACAACTTTATGACAGTTCCATTTATTTCTACTATTTTCACGTAAACCCAAGCAACGAGCAGCAGTTGCTTCCTCTGCAGTTTGATAAATGTCAGTATTAATTAAAATTGTTCAGAGTAGGGTCGGGTTTTTTCTTCTCTCTGCACCAGGCTGGCAGGGAGGAGAAGCCTGACAGGCAGACGCAGCTGCTGAGCTGGTGACTGGAAATGTCGTCACTAGGAATGGGGCTAAGAAGCGGTAGCCAGTCTCTGACAAAGAGCGTTGGAAGCATTCTGTCACCTGCACCACACTGCCACTCAGCGCAATGTGGGAGGATGTCTCGATATGGGTCTTGAACTTAATCCTTTGCTCCCCCAGCTGGGAAGTCTGCAAAGGCAGCTGTTCAGCCCATATGGAAGGGATAGTGCTCCCCACCACCACTGTCTAATGATGCTTTCCTGACTGACATTTGAGAGAGAGCCCTTGATTCAGGAGGGAAGGTCAACACAACACAGTGCCTTTTGGGATGCAGGGGGAAAAAAATAGGACATCCCCCCTGACTAAACCTCCCTGTATTCAGACACACTCTTTTCTGACATTGACCCCACTGAAACGTTTAGAAACCAAACATCTTCCATCAGCCTTGGGGGTGCTCAAGCAGCAACCAAATTTATGCTTCAGTGGTCATGGATATGCCTGCTTCCAACTGTGGCAGGTCTGAATGCAGCCAAGACGCCACTCTGATGGTTGCAACGCTGGCATCTTCATTTCTGCTACCACTATAAGCAGAGAGGAGGCTGTTACTTTCTGTTGCAGTTAATTTTCATGTAGGATTATGAAATTATTTCCTTTCTTTCTTCCCAAACTTTACTAGCAATAATGGAAAGAATTTCAAATCAATCCAAACAGCCTCCCCAGAGGGTTTTCCTTGGGGGTGAGAAAACAGACTTGCTTGCAGAGCAGGACCAGTTCTTTCATGAATTGCCATCACCAAAATAAAGGTGAATGATTTTGCTCAAGGTTTTCCTAAAGCCCTGTGTAGGGCTTTGAAAAACTGAAGTGAAGAGAGAGAATGGATCACAGTGAATAAAAGAATGGATCACAGTGAATAAAAGAATGGATCCCAATGAATAAAGAGCTGCAAAGGTTTAGGAAATGTAAAATAAGGTAGAGCTGTGGGGTTCATTAGACATGTGGAGACCTAGGCTTGATTTGCAGAAGAACTTAGTGAAAATAGGCTGTGTCTTTCCCCTTGGCTTCCATAAAAATCCTGTCTACAAACACAGGTGTAGAAACGCAGTTAAGTGAACAGCACTACTGTAAATGACACCTCGGTTTCAGTTCTGTACTGAGCTTTTTATGTTTGCTTCTTTTTCCCATAGTTCTGGTACCACACACTGGTTCTTCTAAATGCCATCTCCTGCAGCTACACCTTGAGTCAGGTACAACTATTAGTTTCCTTGCTCTTGTTTGAATTTGTCACCTTTTGATGACTGCATTTCTTCATCTTGAGCACTACATTTCTTTCCACTGCTGGCCTGTACCAGGTAGAGAGGTAGAGAGGTACTGCCTTGTTTTTGCAGAGACAACCATCACACCAAGTGTAGCAGTGTGAAACCAAACCCTAACTAAAGTGCCTTTTGCCAGCATAAGAAGTAACAATCCAGACTCTCCCACCTGTCTTCCTGGTCTCATTTTCCAGTGGTTTAGATTTACTCTCTGTAGGCTCAAAAGACATCCAGGTTTTGTAAATTCCTTTAAAATAACACATGCTACCTATGGTAAGTATATATTGCTTAGGTAAAATTAATCTGATTGTGAAAATACAGTGAGCAAAAATATTGATAGGATTTGATTTCATCTCTTAAAAAGCAAAATCCCAAACCAACAAAACAGCAAAAAGCTGAACAGAAGCTATTGAATGCTGGTTTGAATTAAATCCTATTTGTTTTAATAAAAGTGTAGTGGCCTGAGTGTACGTATATTCGTTTTAGTGGCAGTGCATTGGATCCAATAAAACTATATTGGCTTCACTGCTTATGTCTCCTTTCCAGAGAAAATGGATTGAATGGAAAACTGAAACAGGCATGAATCAGCCAGCCCTGAGGTCTCTGCTTAACTCTGGCATCCAAATAAACTGGTAACAGAACCCCAACTGTATTACTAAACATTACTTTTAAATTTAAATACATCTTAAAGTCAAGGCTGCACACGAGGAGTTTAATTGCCTCTATAAAAGAAAAGTGCTTTTCAGAACCAGACGTGGCTGTGGAGGGTCATGGGGACTGCTTGCAGAGGGTAGAAACCTAACCTGGCTTTGGCTCCCCATTCCACTGTAGTCAGTCAGACTCATTTGCAATAAAGGCACTCAGTTGATGGCCACAGATCTGCACTAATGCAGATCAAGTGACAGCAGCCTCAGCACAGGGGCACCTCTAACCCAAAGTGCAGCACTGGATGCAAATCGTGTCCACGTTGGTGTTAGCTTCCTGGGGCTGGCAACCCTGTGCAGACCCACAGGGGTTTATACCCCAGGATCAGCCACTCCTGTCAGCTGGAGGGAACACTATCCTCCGCTCTGTTCACACCAGATGTCACAAACATCTATGTTCTCTATATGGCAGTATTACCTGTATGTGTTACTGCAGGGAGGAAAACCACAAGACATCAAGGAGAGGCTTGCCTGCAGCACTTGCACAGTAGCTTGTCAGAGTTGTATGCAGCAGCTCCTGCTAAATGGAAGTAAGGACATGCTCTCAGCAGAGAGTCTGAAGTAAGTTAAAATGTGGTTTAGCCATTTGTTTTACATTTGCTTCCTAAACTGTCCCCCGTTTTCAATGAGACCTGAAGTGAGCAGCTCTGTGCAGCTGGTTGATGCCTGTGTTGAACACCGCAGCAGAGATCATCATGCTCTTGTATGTCTGTAAAATCAAATGGCCTGAATTGAATCAGGAAAGGAAAAGGCCCTTCTGTCCTTCCACAAGCTTTCCTGCCGCCACTTTTACAGCCAGTACAAGCAGAGAAGAGCAACATGCCTCTGGGGTTAGGAAGGACACTCCACTCTCAGCACCATCTGGATATCTGCTAGGGAGTGAAATGGATGCTGTTGGCTGTCCCAGCTTCTCACATACCTGACATCGCTGTAAGCTGACAACCCAAGCCGAGTAACGCTTGTTTGATGCTGAGCTTCCTTGTAGGAGACTGGAATCAGGTTGTATGAATCCAAATTTGCATTATATTCCTGTGTGAGAAAACACGATCTGCAGCAACTCATCTACAGTTTTTGCTGAACTGAGTGCCCCTGGGACTATGGGACCTAGTCCAAGTGAGGAGAATTTGGCTGCAGGAGTAGTTTCGCTGTGGAGAGAAGGGTACAGGCTTCTCCATCCCTGTCTCCTTAGAAAGCTGTGTAATGAAGAAATAATTCAAAGAAGAGAAAAGAGCTCTTAGTGAAGCACTGTTCAGGTAAAAGCCCAGCTGACAAGAGTGTTTGAGAGTACAGCACTGAGCAACATCTACAAAATCCCCATGACCTTGTGAAAGTGGATTGTAAGTTATAGGTACTGGAGATACCCCAGGATCAAGCTGTCTCTCGAGCTCAGGGTAGCCAAACCAGGTTTCTGATATCTCTGAGGGCCTCACCACTATGCATGTGATGGAGACTTTGTGAAGCATCCAGATAACCACTTTGAGAGTGCTAGGGAAGAGCAGTGGGTGCCAGGAAATAAAAAAGGCTGCAGACTTCTTGTGAGATGCTCCCTGCAGAGGGAAAGGCAGATAGCCTTGAGGAGCTGAGAGAGGAGCTTGGATTTTACTTAAGAACTTGGAAGTTCTTGCAGGAGACTGTCTGGGAAAGCTGGTCTCTACCAAAATCAAAACAGAACCATGTAAAGGGTTAAAGAAGAGTTTTTAATTAGAAGCTGGCATAAATATGGGGGCAGAGGAGTGCACAGCCTGAGATGACACTATCTCCTGGGGTAAAAGCATAAATTCTGTACCAGAAAGGGACTGGATAAATTAATGGAGGATAAATCCCACCGGGGTCATTAAATTCTATGGTCCAGTTCCTCCCAGTTACTAGAAGCTGAAGCTGTAAGTGAGGGGTGTATCAAAAGTACCAGGTCATGGGGTGGGGATGGGTCTTTGCAGCCTCTTCCTTGATTCATGATCTCCCCACCAGACAGAGTGATGAAGGCAGTAAAAGAGAGATTATTAAATCACCTGCCCACCACAAGGTCACCTGCCTGGGCCCCATCTTTCCCACAGCCCATCTCTGCCCCTTCTTACCTGCCTCCCTTGCTCCCCCATGGCCCACTGAGCACTGGCCACTGTGCAGTGCCAGCCCCCACACTGCAGCCTCCTCTGACCAATACTCTTTCACGATAATCATCCATTCACAGCTTCTATGCCAAGCTGGGGATGCTGCAGTCACCAGAGCCCATCATAAGGGTTCTTCTGTTCTTTCATCCCCTGCCCAGGCTTGTCGAAGGTGCTTTGTTTGAGTCCTAAATATGTTTCACTTAAGCTATGATGATGCTGTACCCAAGTGCTGTAATCTTTGCTAGGTCTCTCTTTACACTGCTGTAATTACCATAATAAGCTGTTTTACTGGCTCTTTTATAAGTAACAGCAACATAAAAATATCTCAGTGTGTTTTTCTCTAATGAGCTACAGCTTCTGTGCAATCTTCCCTACATTTTCTTTGGTGTCTCTGTGTGCAATGGATGCAGCATTGTTTTCACCTCCTCCCCATCCTTGGACTACTTCACCCTTGAGCCCGCAAAGCTAGCCTTGGGACCCTCAGCCAGGTTTTGTCCAGGCTACCCGAATCCAATAAACTCTTTGGTGGTGATGCTGGGTGATGCCAGTATGGGACTGAAGAGCATTCCCCTTGCTCAGCTGCTCCACCAGCAGCAAAGTTTTTGGGAAGCCCCAGCGAGCAAGGCAACTTTATCAGTGGGTATCATGGCTGGTTGAATCAAGAGAGGAGGCATCCACCACCACAGCTGTAAACCCTGCCAGCATGCGGGTCACACTGTCTGGCTGCTGCAGGTTATGGTTACTATCACCCACATCTCATGCCCATTTCAGGGCACCAAGGTAGAAAGTGATGACAAAAGGGATTGATACCCAAATCCTAAGACAGAAGTTCAGTGCCAGGGCTGGTAACTGATCCAAGTGACTACAGAAATGTTGTGAGACAGAAAGGGGTTTGACTGCACAGCACAGGGATTTGAGGGACAGCTGCAGAGAGCTTTTGCTATCATTGCTGCTGGCAGAAAGTGCTAACATGTTCAGGCAGTGCCTCTGCTCCAGCCATCCATTCATAGCACTGCCACTCAGCTCCATCAGCCCCATCTCAAGAAGTGCTTCTCCCCTCCATCCTCACCCCTACACACGCTACTATGGGAGAGTCAGCACATCAGCACAGAGTACAGCCCCAAAAGCCTCAGTTAATGGTGCCACTGCAATATCACATCAGCACACTCAGTTTGACTGCTTACAGCAGATGGACGAACACTTGTCGGTTATCTGGTGCTGAGCGAGAGGCAGATTTATTTCCAGAGCTCGCAACTCTCATTTCTCCCAGCTGAAGCTGCAAGGCAGAGTGTGCATCTGTGATTATTTTTTTTCTCAGGCAGAGCTATGTCTCTCTATCACCAAAAGCAATGGGATTTTTGGCCTGTTTTTACAGGGAAGACAGGAAGAGGAGTGGAAGGTGTTGGTGTTTTCCACAGCATTGGAAGCTGCTTGAATTCACAGAGGCATGAACTGAATTTCCAAATCTCAGCCACACTTTGTGTGTGCTGACAGCTGGCTCACCAACAAAGGAACGCAGAGCCCTGTAGAGAAGGTTGAAAAGCACTAGCTATCTGCACTGGGGTGATATTAAAGTGCACTCTGAAAATAAAGGAAACCATGAATTGCCACCCTGCAACCAGCCATGGGTCTGCTCAGCCCTGTAAGGAAATACTTGTTGGAAAGTGGTCCTAAACTCATCTGCTTGATTGTAGCTCCTTCATCTGCAAAGCAGTCCATGGAGGGCTACCAGTGCCTTCTGACTGGATGGTGTTCTTTGCAGAAAGAGCAGTGAGAAACAGACATTAAAAAGATACCGATTTTCTGAACTGCTTTCTCTGTTCATTGTTTATGGGATCTGGCTTGGCCTAACAGAGATAATTTCACTTGGGAGCTGATCCAATAGTTTCATACACTTCTCCCTGCCCCCTTCCCCCCAGCCCAAGAAAAGATAACACAAACAAAACAAAAATCAAGCGCTGTGCTCATTGCGAGGAAATGGGTTTACGCACGATTGGAAATCAGAGTTTCACTTCATTCTGTCCTGTGTTGTTGTGCTTCATATTTCATGCTTTGCTAAACACTTATTTTGTCTATTCCTGGAGGCTGTGACAGGCTGTTTTGAAAGTTTTCAGACGTGCTGAGCACACGTTCTGCGTAAAGCATGTCAAAATGCAAGGAAAGAGGAATTAACTCATTTTTATGCAGAAAAAAACACCCCACCCCGCATCATTTTAATATTTGAAAGGTTTGATCTTTCCTCCTGACACTGTAACATGAAGCATGTAAGATATCAACATATCTGTTATCAATAGCTTTGAAGAAAGCAATAATGGTTTGTGTGGGATTTCCTTTCTACAATCATAGAATCATAGAATCATCAGGGATCAGAAGGGAACTCGAAAGATCATCCGGTCCAATCCCCCTGCCACAGCAGGATCACTTTCATAAAGCCCCTGAACATGGTTAAGACTGCATAAAATGGGCTTAAAAGGGCAAAAAATGAACAGATAACTTCTATTTCACCTGAATTCACAAGGAGAACCAAACCTTCCATTTGTATGTCTTTATCTCATGAAGTCAGGCTCTTCAGGCAATGGGTGCCAGCTGGAACAGAGGAGGTTCCATATCAATATCAGAAGGAATTTCTTCCCAGGGAGGGTACCGGAGCACTGGAACAGGCTGCCCAGGGGAGTTGTGGAGTCTCCTTCTCTGGAGACATTCTAGACCCACCTGGCTGTGTTCCTGTGCAACTTGGTCTGGGTGATCCTGCTGTGGCAGGGGGACTGGACAGGACAATCATTCGAGGTCCCTTCCCATCCCTAATGAGTCTATGATTCTATGAGTAGAGTTGCCAGTGGTTTGAAAATGGATTCCCTTTGCCTGGATGTGCCGGTTCTTTCCTACTGTCTTCACACAGTAGAGTGATGGAGCTGCCTTGCATGAACACCTGTGTAAAGCCCATTTGAAGCTTGCGCGCTCAAACACTGCCACACAGCAGAAGGGCTGAGCTGAGATGGCAAAGGTCTGCCAGAGCCTCGAGCTTAATCTTGCATAATGAGGGACAAAAATTCTTCATCCACCACTGCTGTGAGCATTTCTTTTCATTGCTTGCTCCACAATTAGTACCTGTAAAAGGTGCACTGCTTGACACAACAGGGTCCAGATTCCTCAGGAGATTTTCCTAGAGCAAGTGAATGTGGTTTGGAGGGTACCACTGGCAGCCCAGCCTGGGATGCAGGTGCTAGTATTTCAGTGAAGGCAATAAAAAGATTTCATTTCAGCTCTGCATGTAGGCAGCAAAGATTACAGTAGAACCACTTTGCCAGAGCTAAAGCTATGAGGAAAACCTCTCCAGCAGGATAAAATCCACATTAGGAACCCAAAGCTCTTCTCTTGATTGCAAAATTTGTGTCCCTGCAGATGGAGAAATAAAACAACCCCATGTGATATGATGCGTGATGAACTCAGTCCTTTCTTTGAAGAGGCAGGCTGAAGTACTTGTAGCAGACCCTTCACCGTCTATCTAACCTGTTGGGAAAGAAGAGATAATAAATTGGACAAAGAAATTTGAATTACAAATAAATTAGAGGAAGCCACAATCAAGGTGCTGACATTCAGTAAAGGAAAAAAGAAAGCTTGTGTGCAGGCAAATCATCCACTGTGAATTATTTACTCAGCTTTGCTGTGAAGAGCTTTCAGGAAGGGGCAGACAGAAACCAGGAGTTTGTTATTTTGTGCTTCTGGACCTAGGAATCAATCTTTGACCATTAAAAACCACTGCTGCCTTTCTAGTGCAATTTATCCAATAAGATTCTGGGGTTTTTTTCAGGGTGCTGCAGAGATGCTTGATTTTCATATAACATAAGTTTGCTATATTGTCCATCTCACGCTAATTTCTCAATATATTAATATATTGACCTGGGGGTCCTAGTGGCCAGCAGGATGACTCTGAGCCAGCAATGTGCTCTTGTGGCCAAGAGGGTCAACAGCATCTGGGAAGGAATCAGAAGGAGGGTGGTTAGCAGATCGAGAGAGGTCCTTCTACCCCTCTACTCTGCACTGGTGAGACCACATATGGAGTACTGTGTTCAGTTCAGGGCCCCTCAGTT
>VZRI01005547.1:61347-79506 GCA_013397515.1 Upupa epops | reverse complement strand
TGTGGAATCTTCTCTGGAGACATTCCAGACCCTCCTGGATGTGTTCCTGTGCGACTTGGTCTGGGTGATCCTGCTGTGGCAGGGGCACTGGACTGGACAATCTTTTGAGGTCCCTTCCGATCCCTGATGATTCTATGATTCTATGATATTCGTTTTGGATATGGAATTTGTGAAGGACTCCTCTCTCTGACACTGTTGTTAAAAATGGAGATCAACCAACCAAAGAGGATGTAACTGGATTTCTGTGTAGCAGGTAATATGAAAACCAATAGCATGAATGTTTTGCCTGTGTTATAAACTCAGAGTCAGCTCCTTTGAACTGCTGGGTTTGTTATGAGCTTTGAAGAATTTCCAGGGTTTGCGTTTGCATGGAGAAAATTTTCACACCATTTTGGTGAATAGTTTCTCTGGGGGTGACAGAATCCTGAGTGCTTCCCACTGACAGGTGAAATGACTGACATATTTCAGAGGAGTTCTGCCGTCGTAGTCTGTATTCAGAGAAATGCTGACAGCATAAAGCAGATGTTCTTTTGATACGTTTGTCTGGCCTACGGTGGTTTTAACTCAGGCAAACTAAATGACAAACTAAACTTGTGGCTGAGTATTTAGCCCTTAGCAGAGTAAAATTTGCAGTGAAATCTTTATTTCTGTGAGCTGAAAGGCAGAGAGCAGGTAATAGATGTGAAAATGAGTTGAAAACAGATTTGGCAGAGGTTTTTAAATTGTCTTTATCTTTGTATAACTTCCACTTTAGGCCTCCTTCCTCCCTCCCTTCTGTCTCTCCCAACCTCCCTCCTTTCCTCTGCAAGAAATCACTGACTTCTTTGTTCCTCTTTAATTTTTTTATTGTATGCAGCTATCATAGAATCATAGAATCCTTAGGGATCAAAAGGACCTCAAAAGATCATCCAGTCCAATCCCCCTGCCACAGCAGGATCACCCAGACCAAGTTGCACAGGAACACAGCCAGGCGGGTCTGGAACATCTCCAGATGAGACCACAACCCCCTGGGCAGCCTGTTCCAGTGCTCTGTTACCCTCCCTGGGAAGAATTTCCTTCCGATATTTATACAGAACCCCCTCTGTTCCAGCTGGCACCCATTGCCCCTTGTCCAATCACCAGATGATATGAGAAGAGCCTGGCTCCATCCTCCTGACACCCACCCCTCACCTATTTAGAGACATGAATGAGGTCACACCTCAGCCTCCTCTTATCCACAGCCTTTCCCTCATCCAATAATGGGATGGTTTGGACAACAACAGCCTGGCAGGAAAACTGTAGCCAGAGCCATGGGCTGGGCTGGATGATGCCAACAGAGCATCATGAAAATACAACAGGCTGCTTTCAAGCCAAGTCCTTCAAACCAGGAGCAGTCTGTTTGCGGGAAGCAGAGGGAAGGTACAACATAAAGTCCGAGGGCTGGAATAACACCACAGTTAAGCTGCTCTCGGGAACACAGATGCAGGCAGAGCAGCTTGTATCTTCATCTTCCAACTTTACAGACACTTGGAATTGCCAGTGAGTTATTTTTAGGTCATTTGACAAACATACATATTTCTGTAAGAGCTACGTCTGGGAGCTCTGCCAAACTGCAAACTGTAGTACCCTGTACATCCCCCTCAAGGATGGGTACCAAATAGGTGTTGTCATTCTCTTCTTTGCTACTCCTCACAGCCCTCGGGGAGAAGGCACATCAGTCTGCAGGATAACAGAGTTCACGATAAATGCTCCTGCAAGGCTCTGGAAGAGCCAGGCGCCCTGCAGAGCTGCAGGCACATGCTCCTGCTGGAAGCAGCAACAAGAAGAGCTCTCCCAGTGTGGAAGCTGATGTACCAAGTGCAGCAGGTGTGCTTTGGAGTTATAAAGGAAGGGTAAAGGGGGCATTGTTGGGGTGCTGCCACCCAAGAGCTTTTCTGCTCTGCTTTGTGATGCGGTGGACAAAGTGGATGACAGCTACGCATGGAGCAGGCTGTGTGAAGCTGTTATCTGATAAACAGGCCCTGCAACAGCTGCTGTAACCCCAGACATTGTGGCTGGCAAGGTTTGCTAATTCCTTGTGTTATAAATGTTGGCCTGGGTCTGAAGTCCTGGAATTTCATCTGGGAGCACCTTTTCATTTGTCAAAAATGGATCATGAATCAAGCAGCACATCTGAATTCCTCTGGATTTGGATGCACTTGCAAGGGTTTGCAGCAGCTGGAAAATACAATATGCAAACAGATCATAGTTACTGATGGGGCAGGGCAACAGTGTGGCTCTGAACACTGAAATGAAATGAGCCTCTTGCAGGTGATCTGTGTTTTTCCAGGGCTTGGATCATTCCATACTTGGTGCAGTAGGGCACAGTAGCCAAAGCTACAAAGCACAGTTCTTTCTCCTAATCATTGGCAGTGCTCTAGAATAAAGAATCACAAAATCACACGATGTTAGGCATTGGAAGGGATCTCAAATGATCATGTAGTCCAACCCTCCTGCCAGAGCAGGATCATCTGGATTAGATCACACAGGAAGAAAGAAAAAAATCACTGAATGCCTTTTTATGGCTCCATCTTTTCCCAGTTCAGGTGTCAGGATTTTGCTGTATGCATCTTAATCATGTCTACCAGTCACGATGCTGTCAGCATTATGGAGGACTTTTTTCATTCTAACACTTTTTCTTTATCACAGAAGTGTGGATCAGCTAAACTCTGCTGCGCATAGGGGACCAATTTTCCACAGAAGAAGTCAATAGAAAAAAAATTAAATGCTAAATTAACCCCCCCAAAAAAGCAATGTTTTAGCCTCGTGTCTCCTCAACATCCAGAGCAAATTTTGCTAAGAGAGAGTTTTTAGAAGGAATCTGTGTCAAAGCAGATCTATTATCTGATAGATAAGTAATGGGCTTCATCAGTCATTTCTATCCATGAGGAGAGGGCAAAGATGGGAAGAGGCAAGCAAGTCTGTTGGAAGGCTGTCTGCTGGAAGCATTACTCAGACAGTGAGATTGCTTGTCTGCGTGCAGGCTTGAAAAGACACAGATTATCAGATAGCAGTGCATGCCTTGGAAAAGGGTCATAAACATTAGAGGGACGGATGCAAGGACAAAGGGAGTAGCAGAGTTGTCCCCTACAGAGGTTATTTGTGTATGTGTGTGTGTGTGGTTACAGTTATGTGTCTGCATGTGTGACAAGCAGAATAAAGAAGTTAAATATGTCAAACAACAGTATTGAGTTACAGGCTTGTTTATAACAATATTGCTTGACACTTGTCTGCATCTCTCTTTGAAGCTGCACTAGGAGTTTGCGAGATGTACAGTAGCATCTAAAATACATGGAGGAGATGAGGAGCCATGGGGCAACAGGAACTGTATCAGAAAACGTCCTCTCTGTAACAGTAGCTCAAACTCCTCTCAGGTGGCAGAAGGCAGCTGTCTGCTACATGAAGCTTCATCCTCCTGACTTGGGACAATATAACTACCGAGTTATAGTAACTATCTAGTGCATCCTCAGTAACTATCTGGTGCATCCTCAGTAACTATCTGGTGCATCCTCAGTAACTCTCTACTGTATCCTCAGTAACTGTGCAGACAACACTAAGCTGGGTGAGTGTGTCAATCTGCTTGTAAGTAGTCAGGCTTTACAGAGGGGTCTCAAACGGCTGCATAAATGGACTGAAACCAGGTGTATGAGATTAAAGAAGACCAAGTGCTGGGTCTGCACTTGGGTCACAATAATTCCATGCAACGCTGACATCTTGGGGAAGAGTGGCTGGAAAGCTGCTTGGTGGAAGAGGACCTGGATGTAATGTTAGCAGACCAATGAATATAAGCTGGCAGTGTACTCAGGGGGTCAAGAGGACTAACAGTATTGCTTGTATCAGAAATAGTGTGACAAGCAGGACCAGGGCAGGGATCATCCCCCTGTACTCAGCACTGGTGAGGCCACACCTTGAGTACTGTGTCCAGTTTGGGACCCCTCACTACAGGAGGGACATTAAGGTGCTAGAGTGGGTCCAAAGAAGGGCAGAGAAATTGAGAAAGGGTCTGAAGAACAAGCCTGAGGGAGCTGGGGCTCTTTAGTCTGAAAAAAGAGACACCGAGGGGAGACCATACTGAAAGGTGGTTGTAGAGTGAGTAATAGGCAATAGAACAGGAGCAGGCAGCCTCAAGTTGTGCCAGGAGAGGTTTATACTGGACATTAGGTGAGATTTTCTTCACTGAAATAGTTGTCAAGCACTGGAATAGGCTGCCCAGGAAAGTGGTGGAGTCACAATCCCCCACAGTATTTAAACGATGTGTAGATGTGATGCTGAGCAATATCATTTTGTGGTGAGTTGCCAGTCCTGGGTTTACAGTTGGCCCTGTTAAAGGTCTCTTCCAACCAAAAAGACTATAGGATTCAAGACGCTCTTTGTGTCTTGGTGTGCATAACAGGGTTTTATTACTTTTCTAGCTCAGGCATGAGAAATGGGAACATAAGCAAAGAAGCAAGCTTGTTCATACTGTAGAAAGCTAGAAAGTGAGATGGGCACATATAATATGCACAGTTCTACCATAACGTGACATATCAGAACCAAGGCATGCTCAAAACCTGGCAGAAATGAAGATGTTTGACAGTTCTAATTAACTGAAAACAGGGAGTATCCCAAGGATGCTATACGAGTATAATTTCTCTCTAAGCTGTTCACCTGACATGCAGCTATACACAGCAAGTTGTGCCCATGGCAGGCTGACCAGGAGAGGTGCAGTCCAGGCTCTACATCAGGTGACTGCAGAGGGACTTCAGAGTTTCTTTTCATCTGTTGCCAGTCTTCAGATGCAGGCCTATCGTGAGTCTGCCACATGTGGGACCAAGTGCTACTGCACATTTAAGGCATTGCAAGATTCCCCTAGCAGATGGCCTTAGGCACCACTTTTGAAGCTACTGGAGCAGTGATATAGGGAGGTTACTAAACTACAGAAGAGCTTCAGACTATGATTATTATTATTGCTGAGTGCAGTTGTCCTGGTTTCAAGAGGCAAGGTTGATTAGACTTATTGCTACATTAACAACCTTCATCATATTCTTTTTGTGGATCCCTCTTGCACACACCTTTAAAAACCCGTGAGATATCTGCTGCCTGTTAATGGCAAGCAGTTTATTTGGAAGGAGGATGAACTGACAGATTTTAGTTCCCATGAACTGTGTCAGGAATCTAACAAACCAGATGCAGATGGATCAATATGGGCTATTCTTTATTTATCACCCCCTGTCTTCCTCACTTTATTTTTATGGCGATTAAAGATACTACCATTGATGGATCATTTTTGTCTGTCCCTATGTAATGTATACGCTGGACAATACTGCCATTGACAGTCAAGCGAAACGCTGGGGTATTGAATAACCCAGGAAAGCAGGGCAGCCTGCCTTTCATTGCCATAGCACTAAGTTTAGTTACAGATCTGTGACAGATTGAGGCAATCCCTGCAGATTTATTAGGAAGAAAATTAATCCTTTTGCCCAAATAAATCTGGGATAAGCAGGTGGAAATCCAGGGCTAAAGCCTTACAATGGAAGGACATATTATTCTAGTAACTCAATTTGCTAAAAACAAATGGTGTGGCATTTAAATTGGGGCATCTATCTCTAGCAAGCCAGCACCTCTAATCAGTTTCTCACCTTTACATTTGAATGCAGTGAAGGCAGAGGTACTGCATTTACAATTATAGCAGATGACTTCATCCCTCTGAAATGACTTTAAAAGATTAGAATTCATAGATTATTTATTAACTCTTAGTGAATGTATTTCCAGAATGGGAACAACACATTGCATCAATGTCTAGTTCCACAGTTTAACTATTTTAATTAAGAGGCAAATGTATCCTGCTGTAAGGAACTCAGCCCACATGCCCTTGTGAGAGGCTTTTTCCCTTACCGTTTCCTTTTTAGTACAAAGCCCTTGTTCCTTTAAACTCATGTTAATAGCAGGGATCACAGCACTGGAATCTTCCTACCATAACTCATAAATAGAGGTTCTAGCTAAAACAAGCAAGTTTAGCCGAGCCATCCAAACCAGACAACCCAAAGGTTTAATTGACCCATTTTGATTGTGAGCATCTGACTCACAGATTGGCAGAGAGATTTGTGACATGGTGGCACAGGCAGCTTAACCCAAGCGCTCCTGCTGCCTAGATAACAGAAACAATGAAAACCTTTTAAGTCCATGACAGCATCTGCAGCTTATCCAGAACTGTTTTTCGTCCTTGGATTTCATAGGAAATCTTTCTCCTACTAAAGCCTTCCCATTTTGATCCTGGGCAGTACACGACATGGCTTACAAGTGGTAGAAAAACATGAGACAAGCATAAACACTGTTCCAGACCACCAAGCCAGGTGCCAGTTCAAATGAAATATATAGCTGTCCACATTTAAGCAGACAGTTTCCCAAGGAAGGCTCAGAGGGGTCAAGCAGATGAGAAGCCAGACGTATCCACTGCAAGAGGAATGCTGGCTCCCGCTAACGAAGCTGGTGAAGGAAAGAGGTAAACACAGCCCCAGATGACTGCAGTAGCTGATCAGTGCCAGCTCACTCCAAGCCACAAACCAGGCTGTTCTGTAGGAAAATGCCAGGATAAAAGTCAGGAGGCAGAGTGAACTACACGGTGATTTACTTTGACAATGTGTTGTCCCAGCAGAAAAAGAAAACAACATAATTTAGATGCTGTCAGGACAGAATGTCACCTTTAAAGAAATGGAGATCTAATTATCAAGATATTGTTTGTGAGACCTGATATGGAATAATTCACAGACAAGGTGAAGAATTAAACCCTTTCAAAGCCCCGTAAACATATTTTTGCTTTATCTCTAGTACTTATGATTATCAGCTAGGTTAAATGTATCAAGCTTAATCATTGAGCATTTAAAAACAGGCTATATAATCCTTGGTGTAAAATGTTATTACATGCTAAGATGCTAAAGGCTGGTTCCACCTCAACGTTCTGATTCATTAACAGCTACACTTCTACGGTGCCATCCTTGAATGATAAGGCCTATCAGCCAAACGCAGAGAGAATTTGCAGGATAGAAATCTATACGATTAGGATAATTTGAAAGGCACAAGGACTACAAACCAGAAAGGAGACCCTTCACGTTCACATCAGGCTGTTACAACAGGACTTGTTCTGTTCAATACCTGAGTTACTGGGGTTTATTCTTGCACTTTACTTTCACAGTGCTGAGCTCAAGAGCAAACCAGACACCGGGAATCACCAAGCTGGTCTCAGTCAGTCCTGTCTTAAAGCCTTGGCGAATGGAGTGGGAGATTCAGCTGCCAAAAATAAATTCTTCATTTCAAATGAAAAAGAAATTTCCTTTTGGAAAGGTACTTCCACAACTCACTGAAAATCCTGTAATGGAAGATCTTATTCCACAAATTTTCACCATCCTAAATTTCTTCCTTTGTTTTTTTCGGTACAAACGGGTTTTGCACATTTGGACAAGGGTTAGGACAGGCAGCCAAACGTGTGTACTCCTATAGATATGTGAGGGGTGGGTGCCAGGAGGATGGAGCCAGGCTCTTCTCAAGGTCATCTGCTGCTAGGACAAGGGGCAATGGGTGCCAGCTGGAACAGAGGAGGTTCCATATCAATATCAGCAGGAACTTCTTCCCAGGGAGGGTACCGGAGCACTGGAACAGGCTGCCCAGGAGGGTTGTGGAGTCTCCTTCTCTGGAGATGTTCAAGCCCCACCTGGATGTGTTGCTGTGCAACTTGGTCTGGGTGATGCTGCTGTGGCAGGGGGATTGGACTGGATGATCTTTCGAGGTCCCTTCTGATCCCTAATAATTCTGTGATTCTAAACAACTCCTTGGCTAATTCTTTGCTGGTTGCTAAAACTAAAGGAAATTGCAATGCTGAAAAATTACAGTCAATTACAGTTAAGAAAGGCAACTGTGGAGCCTGGTTCTGCTTGGTTTAAACCCTCATCTTTCCTCTGGGCCAATTCCCAAAATTATCTCATGCTGGTTTTTTATTTCCTCAAACTTCCTTTATCTTTTGGCCTAAAATCAGCTCATGCAACATAACGGCTGCTGAGGTGGAGTTATGGGACATGCTGGGAAAGGAACTCTGAACTAGCAGCAATTTGCATGTTTAATTAACTATATAATCAGGACACTTGGGCAAGGCTTTTTGTTCCAAGGAAACATTCTTCACCTGGATATTTGCCTTTGTCAAACCCAGAAACTTCTCATGGAAACTTATGTGTCTCTCGAGTCCAGAGTGGAGACTTCTGCTCCAGTGCAGAGATGAAGGGGCATTGTCTTCCCACCAGGACTGCAGATTAGCAGGTGTTTGTAGCTGCTTCTTATGCCTTCACATGGAGGCTCTCCCCACCGAGGGGACCTGTGCCCAGTTCTCCCACTCTTGTTCACGTGGAAGAAGTAGATCATTTACCAGAAGATCTTCTCCAGCTCAGGGATCATTACATGAATCTAGAAATGAAATGCTTAGGAATTGTGTTCCAGTCTGAATCAGGTACTTCAAGATGGAAACTTCTCATGGTCCAGATGGTAGCACTGGGCTTTTGGCTACTGGGGCATGCTCTGTTTTGGGACACCATCCTCATTCCTTCCTACTTTCTCATGACTACGAGCGGGTCAGGCTCTTCTGCAGAACAGTCCAGCCACAAGTGCAAGTTGTTCCCCAAGCAAAATTCCGAGGTAAAGCCCAAAAGAAGCATTCTCATTCCTGCTAAGACAACAACAGCTTAAATTGGATGAACCGATCGGCTATACTTCTTGTGAAGTTATCCCCAGAGATAAACGTACAATGTTGTTATGGAGGCTGTGGTGGTGTCTGCAGCGTAACTAAGGCTGACAGACTGCCTGCGTGTGGGCGGCTGTCTTCTTTCCAGCTGTGACCAGCTGAATTATATCACCTGTCCCACTTGATATATTAGGATATGCCCAAACTCAAGATGCATGTTGCTGCAATAGGGAAATTAATGTCCACCACTGGAGGCAATTAATAATGATTAAGAGTAAAACAGCAGGGTTAAATCTGTGCATTTAACAAAGTGTTCATACAGCTTTTTTACACCATACTTCAGACACAGGCTTCGCTCAAATTTCTGCTCCATTTTTTTTTTTGGAGGGGGGGGCTAAGACAACCTTATCTTAATTAATGTGTAAACTTAGTTGAAATGTCAAAGTTATTCATTACTTCATTCCAGCTTCAGTCCCAGAAGAGGAAAGCATCAAGCACACCCACATGAAGGACCCTATAGAGAAAAATGCTAACGTTCATTCCCGTGTCCATTTTCATTCGGAATGGTGCAGCTCTAGGTACCCACGTTTGAAGTTGCTCTATCACTGTGACTTCTGGACTCCTCAGCTAGTGTACTAAAAAGTGGCAGCAAACTGGCACGTGGAAATTTCACATTGCTCAGTTAGCCTGCAACTCCTGAATTATCATCGAAAATGATGAGTGATGGGTTATTAATTTCTCTTTTGTGGCCAAATCGTGATTTCAGATAGGAATATTGGGCATCTAATAGGAGTGGGATGCTCTTGCATATTTTAAACCTTCAGGATACGGGAAGCCTCGTGGTGTGCGGTGCTTTGTGAATCTCTGTAAGAAAGCACACAGTACTGCCAACACCAGGCATTCAAAAACTGATGGTTGTGGTTTCTAACCTCGTAAGCATTTCCTTTCATGCGGTTTTAATAATAGCAACATTCCTTAACATGCACGAGTTCTATGGCATGCATACACACCTGCAGTCCTTTTGTCTGCCCTTTGACTTTTTTATTGGCTTTTTGATATGTTCACCTACCTTTTCAACTATAAGGATTTGAATATTAGGGAGGAGAGGCAGATAGAAGCTAAAGAAGACTACAGGACTTTAAGATAAACACGAGGACTGCAGTGGGGAGTATAACAGCAGGTGAAGCACTTCATTGCCCTCAAGTTTTACCTCACTTTGTTGTATTAGGCAGCAGTTTCCACTACCACTGACAGACAAAGATCACAGGTTGTACCAAACCCAAGAACCACCCTTGGCAGTCAGGCTGGGGTTGAGGTGATGATGGGGAACCACATGTAAAAAATATTCATGGCTATTCACAGTTTCCACGTGAGCTGTATCTTTCCAAGTTTCTTATGTAATAAGAAGTTTACCAGGACTACTTCTCTGCGTTCCTGCCTGCAGGATTCCTGTTTGCATTCCTGTTTGGATTCTGTCTGTTTGCAGAATTCCTAAAAGCTTGCCTTCATCACCTGCTCTGTAATTTCAGTGTAACCAGAACACAGCAGCCTGCTTCAAAGCGAAAAGCAGCTCGGTAGTGATATGCCTCACAGGTCCGTGCACAGTGCCCAAATTAGGGTTTGTATGGGAATGAAAACACAGACATTCCTTTGCTACTTGTACTAAGAAGTCATCCATTTGCTCATCTGGAAGTATGAAAAAAGACTTTTCCTGGAATTAAATGTGATGCACTGTGCCTTCAACTGCAACCTAACTGTTGGTAGGAAATCCACTTAGTACCAGTGAGATGTGGTGTTTGGGGAGGTTTAGTGTGCTTTGCTTATTTTCACGGTGGAGCAGCGCTGCGTTCAGTCTTGAATACAGAACTGTCAGACTTCCTTCGCCTGCAGGGAAAAATGCATTTCTTTGGTGTTTATGGTGCTGAGTAAAAGAAGCCAGACAACATGCTGGAAATAATAAAGTAGGCACGGAGAGACAACCTGTCAACCTTGAAACATATCCATTTCTGGGATAGTCATACAAAACCTGAAGTAGGAGACTAATAGGCCATGCCAAATGAGCTAGAGGCAGCAGAAGTGCTCCGCAGACACGATACTGCTCTCATCAACCTGGTCCAAAAGGAGCATTTGCTATTTGATGTAGAATTCTGCATAAAGCATGATGGTAACGATTACTCTGGACTGGTCATGCTTGTGAAGGGGGTGGTACTGATGAGACAAATGGGGCTATAAATATTATTTCAAGACCAAGAAGATCTTGAATGGGTGAGATAGTGACTCAAGACATTTCCTGTCTGTGAGAGGAGAAGCACTACAGGCTTGGGGAAGAGTTGCTGGAGAGCTACCTGGCACAAAAGGATCTAGGAGTGTTGGTTGACAGCTGGCTGAACAGGAGCCAGCAGGGTGTCCAGGTGGCCAAGAAGGCTAACAGTGTCCTGGCCTGGATCAGGAATGGTGTAACCAGCAGGAGCAGGGAGGTGGTGTGGGTGTGGTTGGACTCCGTCCTTTCCATCCCTTTCTGGGATGCTGCCCCTGCACTCTGCACTTGTGAGATGACACCTTGAGTCAAATAATGATTAATTTAAATCATCCCAAGGCAAATTTATCTCAGGGCAGACCTGCTTTCTATGACTATGAATCTATGGGTTATATGTTTTGCCCCAAGAATTGTATTCCTCATTTGCTGAAGACTAATTCAGCAAATGAGAGCACAGACAGATAGCTTTTCTATCTGGAAGTTAATTTTCTCTGCTATTATTATTTTGACTTAGTTGACTTTCAGCAATTATTTATGCAGACTTATCTCTCTAACCTAATCAGTTTCAAGACGTTTTTCTGCAGTACTCAACCTTGGGTGGCAGGAGAAAAGCTACTGTTTTGGATGCTGCTTCATTTAATGACAATAACAAGTGTGTAGGGAATAATAGCTTAATCTTCTTGTTGGGTTTAGGGTATGAAGTGTAGCAGGTTGGGCTGGACCAAAGAAAAGAGTAGACATCTGTTCACAGATTCTCAAGTTATATTTCTTTGACCTTTCTTTATCATGGTGCCTTGATCTNTACCACCAGCTTTGTGTCATCAGCAAACTTGCTGACAGTGCACCCTGATCCCTCATCCAAGTCAGTAATGAATAGATTGAAGAGGAATGGTCCCAGTACTGATCCTTGGGGAACTCCACTAGATAGAGGCCTCCAACTAGACTCTGTCCTATGAACCACTACTCTCTGGCTTCTCTCCTGCAGCCAGTTCACAATCCACCTCACTACCCAATCATCCAGACCACGCTGCCTCAGTTTGGCTGTGAGGATGCTGTGTGAGACTGTGTCAAATGCCTTCCTCAAGTCAAGATAGACCACATCCACCACTCTGCCATCATCTGTCCACCTGGTTACGCCCTCATAAGAGTCGATCAGGTTGGTCAAGCATGACTTCCCCTTGGTGAAGCCATACTGACTGTCCCTAATGGCCCTCTTGTCCCTGATGTGCTTAGAGACAGCATTCAGGACAAATTGTTCCCTCACATTTCCTGGGATGGAGGTGAGCCTGACCGGTCTATAGTTACCTGGGTCCTCCTCCTTCTTATCCTTTTTGAAGATTGGAGTGACATTTGCTAACCTCCAGTCTCTAGGCACCTCTGCTGATCCCCATTCTGTGATGTTTTTTACTTTGTCCATTGATATGGACACAGTTGTAGAGGGATCTGAAGGATTCCAGCGTGTCTCACAAATCCTCATGAAATCCTCTCACTTATTCTGTAATTTTGCTATTTATCGTTACCCATTTTTTTCAAACACTGTGCCTCTTAGCTGGGTAAATAAAGAGATCATGGGCTGCTTTTGTATGGAGAGGGTTTTTTTCTAGAGATAAAATTGTGCCAGATGTTTATTTATAAAGTTGGTGGAACAGACTGAGAGTTAATTCCAGTTTCTGGGAGTGGAAATTTGAATTCGTTATTACCGGGCACTAAATGTTCAGATGCTTTTCCGAGGTCCTTAAATCTATTTCATTTCCATGTTGACAGAGATATTAGACAGCTGTTAGAAAATCTGTCCCTTCTTTCAGTGCTACAACAAGAAAGCTTTCTGTTTAACTGCCAGGGGTCAATAAAGCTCTTTAATGTACTGATCGCTGCTGAGGAAACGTAGGGAAGTATAAGAAAGAATTCTTTCACTTGGGTTTTTGTGTGAAATGTTATCATCCCTTCCAGCTTGCCAGTGCCACTCGTGGCCACGTTAGTGAGGGACTGGAGGGCTGAAACACAATTTCTAAATGGTTGCTCCAAGGGCTGAGATGCAGGGGGTCTGTTGGTGGCAGATGTGGTGGGGTCAGCGAGAGGTTTTGTTTTCCGCAGGCTTTTCAGACTGGAAAGGGGAAGTCTCCTCACTCTGCCTGGGGTAGGACAAGACTGCTCGACCTTTTCCTCCCAAGCCACGCTTTAGGGACTGAACAACTGCAGTGCAGGGCTTTTTTTTTCTTGAAGTGATTTGAGGCTTTATGCTTTTTCATGGTGAGAACAGCAACCTAGCAGAGATTGCCTTGTGGCCATCTCTTCTCTCGCTTGCAATCAAACGACATCACTATGGAAACCACTTGCATGGAAGAATAACATTAGGGAAGGCAGTCTGTGTTGTTAGCTCTCTTTAATGCAATATGTGTCTTAGCCTTTCCTCCCAAAAGTGGAATTAGTGTCTGGTTTTGCTCTTTATGCAAGCTCTCCCATCCCAGATGTTTTGTTTCCCCACTTCCTCAGGCCATTCTTTCCTGACACCTGATTTTTCTTTCTCCTTAGATTTTGCATCCTTGCTCCCTGGGCTTTATACTCTGCCAGCTCTACTCACCCTGGTTGCTCTTGCTCCTCTCCTGCTTGAAAACTGTGCTGACAAGATCCAGGCACACTGGCAGCTTTGACCTTGATAAAAGCAACTCATTTCTTCTTATCACACAGGAGGATGCCCAAGTGGGGCTTCTCAGTGATGTGCCTCACCTTCTTCCCAGCTGCTTCACCACTGTTTTGAGGTATTCTTAAGAAAACAGTACTCACAGTGTTGCCAGAGTGGCTGCAGAGAAGGACCTGGATTCATGTGAACACTAAGGCCAGCTTTTAGGGAAGAGCTGTGACCAGGAAGTGTCTGCAGTTCGTGCCTCCCAGGATGCGTGGAGCTGTTGCTCTAAGGAAACATGATAGTAGTTGTACACCTCGCTGTCACAGGACATTGCTAAGATCGTTTCCTATTTCTCTTACAATATTTAACATGCCAGTTCCTAGGAAGAGAGGATTTTCTGTTTCTTCACTTACCAGTTGGTGTTTACTACTTTTTTCTTGTTCTTCACATTTCCCACATCAGAGGTTGTGGAAAGTAGGGCTTTTTACACCATTCAGTGTCCTTCTTCAGATGTGATCATATATGGTGAGTCCTTTTTAGGTAGTTTAACACTGCAGCCCCTTAAATTCTGGGAAAACAAGCCATCGTTCAGAAATCTGTGGCTGAAAATATACGTGCAAGGTGGTGACTAATGAGAGGCAGAGGACTGGCTGAGTGTTCTTCCAGCCCTCAGCCTTCAGCAGTGCCATGACAGGTCCAAACCTCCATAAAGATCTGTGCCCCTGGTTAGCTATTTGTAGAGAATACACAGACCCCTTCCTTAAGAGAGAAATAAGAGGGCGCACAGCTCCCATCACCATGAATACAGCGCTGTGCATCAGCACAAACAGTTTTATTACTAATAAATGTTAAATGTTGTCTTTTTTTAAAGGTGATTTCATGAGTTCACTTCGTGAGCAGAAGGTAAGAGAAGTACTTTATGATCATTTTCAATGGAATGCTTGGCCCCCAAAATGACTTGTGTAAACCAGCGTTCAAGAAGAAAGGCAGAGTTGTGCTGGTGCCGGCAGTGAGCACACTAGTCGTCTTCCGTGGCTGCTAATGCTCCGCAGTCCTTTGCTGTGAAAGTTTTAAAATCCATTTTCTGATAGTTTTAAATAATTGGGAAAAACCTTGTAATAGCTGGGCAATCATTTTAGCTTTTATAACGTAATGCGCGTTCAGACGCATGGTTGTGCTGAAATCTTCCCCACGCGCATACCTCTTACACAGATTACAAAGGAAACGTGTTCTAGACAATAAAATCCCTTTTCTCCAACACCATTAAGCACAGAGACAGTGACGCTGGCCATTGCTTTGTAAAGGAAAAACAACAAGTTTATGGTTCCTCATTTCCCATGGCAAACAGATTGCTTATTTTAATTTTGAAAATAAAACGATGGAGGCGATGTGGGTCTGTAAATAAGAGTGTGCATCTCAATTTTCTGCAAATGCTTAAGTGGTTTACATCTGTTTCCTCCCAGTTGTATTTCTCAAACATGAATTTCCATTTTAAAAAGAGTCATAAAATCACTACTGTTTCTCCGTGGATCTATTAGCAATAAAATAGCCTACAGAGGTTTGCACAGCCATGGAAAATGTACAGTGATAATAGGCTGTCCTGCTGTTACATGGCTTATGCAAACTTTACATTTATCACTGCAGAACCATCTATCCGCAGGGTTGGAGTACAGCAAACAACTGAATAAAAAAGACCAAAAGAAGGAAGATGATACAGGAAGCTCTGTATACACATCATTAATCAGACATGATGAATTCTCAAACTTGAATATATGTTTTCTCAGAGCCAAGCAAGGGAAAAAAAATGCTGATCACAATCTCAAATGTAGAACTTTACATAAAATTAATCTCCTGCAAACCGATACTGCGGTAAAGGACAGAGAGACAAAGAGAGAGGGGGAAAACTTCTTCTAAGATCTGTCTGTTAGCTTTCATTTCTGACACTCCTGCTATCCGAAGACTAGCATCTTGTGTGAAAATACTTGCAGGCTGATACTGAAGCCACTTAACAATCAGTGCAAGTCAAAGTGTCAGGACAGTGAAATGGGAAGAATTGCTACCAGACCCAGGAGGATGTCTGAGCCATCCACCAGCATGAAACGCACTGACTTCCATTAGCCAGCCAGTCCTGTTTTGGCATCACAAACAGAACAGAGATTTACAGCTAGACTAATTTCAGTGGAAGAAAGCCTCTAGTCACCTGAGTTCAAAACATTTCCAGAGCTGGCAACACCAGGCTTACAGCTGGAGGTCTTCAGAGATTTGTCATCACAGGGATAAGCTCCAGGTTCTTTTAATCTTTGCATGACCAAGGGTGGGCTGGAGGGTTTCCCAAGGTAGCTGTGAGCACATGGTAACCTCTAACTTTCTGATCACACTGTCCAGTTGGTCAGCGGCAGCTATGCCTCCTGCCATCCATCACAAGGAGACATCAAGCTCACTGTTTACCAGTTTTGGACTGGTCATCTTCTTCTCTTCCACAGGAATGGTGGGCTGCAGATCTTACACAAGAAGCACGCACAGATAAACCTCTCGCAAGCAAGTCTTACCTTGTTGCTTATTGTTTGCCTCAGTCTAGCATAGATGTTTATCAGGATGAAAGCCCCTGGCTGCTGTTTGTTGGTGTCCAAAGGTAACAGTAGTATCACTGATCACTGGATACTTCTTAGCTAAAGGGCAATTGGAATCAGAGAAGGAAAAGGGGAGGAGGAGGCAAATAAAAGGGGGAAAAGGATGGCTCCTAGAGGGATCAGGAAGACTGCTGAGAAATAAAGCTTTTCCCCATTTGGATGGATTCCTGGCATTATTTGACCTGCTAACTTCACAGCATGAGAGCCAGAAAAGCACCCCTACTCAGGCAAACATTAATCTGGTGGCCTACATAGAGTAAAAAGGTGAACAAAGAGAAATGATACCTCAAGAAAAACACAAGACATATACGAGCTCAGAAAGAGCAACGACTGCTTGTACGTTGTTTTGGAGTTAAAAGCATAGAGTCAAAAGTTTCTGTTGGAAGGTCTATGTGCTAGCTTTTGCATCCATGCAAAATCTTCTTTTCTCATCAGGGCTCTCATGGGAAGCATGACAGCAGCCTTTATTGCTTGCATATGGTGTTCTGAAAAACCCAGGACAGATTCTCTGCTGGTTGAGCTGTAGTTTTACAAAAGTAACTCCATGGATGAGTTTGGTCCTAGGAGACCTATTCAGCGCAGTGGTGTTTTAGCTGAATGCAAGCATCACTGGAAGGTTCAGTTTCACTGGAATTTCAGGAGCTTGGCTGTCAGCTGGTTTAGGAGAGATGCATAAGTCTCAGCGATGAGACTTCCATCTTTCAAGATCAATGAAATATCCTCAGTCACAAAAGCATCACACTGGTGGAAGCTACTTTTCCCTCTCAGAGGATACACATAGGTTTTTTGTGTGGCTTTAACTGTCTTGAAGATTTTTGTCATCATCCATCTCTTCTGTTGGAGCCAAAGCACAATGTGACAGCCTCATTTATTTTTAGTATAATAATTAGGCAATGATTTTTAGAGGCATGGCTATTGAGCGCTACAGTAGATATTCACCAAAGAGCCTGACCTCTCTGAATCTAAGACCTTCTATACTGCGAATCACTCCCTGGAGCTCACATTCACTACTGCTCCAGATCTATAAGTAACCTTCCAGCAGCTTCATGTGTTTCCACACAAAGGGAATCTTTGTGCATTTATGTTACCCATGGCATTTCTCACATTCTCAGGAAATAAGAGGAATCACTTTATTGTGGAAGATTTCCTTGATGCAAGCAAAATCATGGCTGTGTTTTGGCCCTGTGGCCATGGAGCACAGAGAGTCAGGATTTCAGGTCCTGGCACTTTATGGGCAGATGCAATGAAATCTGCAGAACTGTTTCCCTCTCTGTCGTTTTGAAGCACAGACACATCTCCCTTGCTCAAGTCAGACTGATTTAGCTCTGTATGCAAAACACTAAGAGAATATTGATGGTGTGAGGATGAGGGGCTGTGAATCATCCCTCCAGGACAATACTAAGGTGCCACATGATGGAGATGACCTTCCTGTGCATGACTGGGCATACAGCTTTGTTCTAGTAGATAAAAACTAACTAATGGAACTACTGGATGAGAACTCTTTGTAAGAATGGCCATTAAAAAAAAAGCATCCTGGAAAACCAAAATAGCAAAGCAGTAATTGAGATCCAGAGTCCAGGAAAAAATGGCAGCATGACGCATAACCAGGTGGATAGATGGTGGCAGAGTGGTGGATGTGGTCTATCTAGACTTCAGGAAGGCATTTGACACAGTCTCACACAGCATCCTCACAGACAAACTGAGGCAGTGTGGACTGGATGATTGGGTAGGGAGGTGGATTGTGAACTGGCTGCAGGAGAGAAGCCAGAGAGTAGTGGTTCATGGGACAGAGTCTAGTTGGAGGCCTCTATCTAGTGGGGTTCCCCAAGGATCAGTACTGGGACCAGTCCTCTTCAATCTATTCATTACTGACATGGATGAGGGATTTGGGGGCACTGTCAGCAAGTTTGCTGATGACACAAAG
>VZRI01005547.1:4206-43884 GCA_013397515.1 Upupa epops | reverse complement strand
CCTGGCTGTGTTCCTGTGTGACTGGGTCTGGGTGATTCTGCTGTGGCAGGGGGATTGGACTGGGTGATCTTTCAAGGTCCCTTCTGATCCCTAATGATTCTATGATTCTATGAACCAAGCATGTATGTTTACTACCAGAGAGGAACCCAAACCGTGAAAGAATTCATATCTAGAAATGGCACTAAGTGGAATGTTTTGGAAAGTATTTTGAAGATGTATTACTAGAATTTTTGTTTCCCGACCTGTGCATACAGCACATTTGTTTGATTTAGTGCCTAAAATAAAGTTTCACTACTTTTTATTCCTGCTAGTACTGAAATAATTAACACAGCAAAGAGAGTGTGCATGAGACTCCCCTGCAGCCCACACATTAATACAGCTCCTAAGTGCACTCCCAACTGTGTAGTCCGGCTTTGCCCTTAGCTTCACATCTGCAGTTCCACTGGGAGATTTCTTCTGGTGATTGGAGTGAGAATGAAGTTTTGGGTTCTGTTAAAGGAAGTGACTGCAAATACAGTTTCCCAGAACTCAAACAGCTAAGTACTGTGATAAAGAGATGTGGGTGGATCTCAGAAAGGGATTTAAACAAGTGATCGAGACAAGATGTCAGACTCAAGAAAATTTCAGAGCAAGATACTTAGAGGGCAAATCACCAGGTGATGGTGCAGGTGGATGGTGGGAACATGGAAGAAGAAAAGGAAGAAAGATTCGCTGAGAGAGGTACAAAGAAGCAGAAGTTTGGTTCACGGGAAGGAGGAAGAGTATGAGAAGGCAAATGATGAGAGGACAAGAAAGAGGTTCATTCCCCACAGAAGAGAGAAAGAAAAAGGTAGCAGTCAAAGAAAGAACATAAATGATCCATAGGACTTGGCATGAATAAAAAAGCCAAAAGACTCTGTGGGCATTTTTGTTCAAGTTATGAAGATGAAGGCCTTTGTGAACAGTGATTTTTATTGAGAGTAATTGGGAAGGCTGTTTTCAAAATCAGATTTAGACAAGAGAATCAATATTGGCAGCTAGAAGCAAGGATGTGCTGTAGGGCTGGAAAAGATCCTGACTGGAAAAAATGAAACTCCACTGGCTGTCCGCCGTGGTGGGCATGGTGATGACACTGCCATAGTTACCTCGGGGATGGTTGCCAGGTTAAAATGCAGAAAGTGATAGAGTTACAGGTGCCCTTCAGTAGGTAAAGTGGAAAGGAGTGACTCAAGAGGTGGGATAAGGTGATGGTTTGTGGGCCAGGGCTATGAACAAGGTGCATCCTCACAAAGGTGTTGAGGACTGCTCTTGGGACTGGACTCTCCAAGGATTGCAGTTACACGACTAGTAAGAGCTTTAATCTAGAAGCAGAGCAGAGAGAGTCGTGAGACTCCATGCCTGATTCTAATGCAAGGAAAAAAGGATCAAATCAGATGAATGAGGTTATTGCAATGGGTAATGGGACACGGAAGGGGAGAGGAATAGGCAGCAAGAGAATATGGGAATAATACTGGAGACGAATAAATGTTTGTGTGATACATTTAATGAAATTTGCTATTTAAAACTGGATTAAAACAGAGAAAATCAAGAGAAATGCTGTGCATTAAAACCAGATACATATGGGATGTCGAATCTCTGGTGCAGAACAACAGAAAAAGATATTGCAAGAACAATAGAAACACATTGGAATAGTAATCTTGCCTCCAACACAGGCATTGAAAGATATTCATTACTTTAAAAAAGAAGAAAATATAAAAGGTGGTGAGGTAGCAACTCCCATTAACTGATGAAGTAGACTGAAAAGACATGAGAGTTGATTGCTTCACTAAAACCCAGAAACAGGTGAATTCAGAATTCACTTTTGGGAAGTCTGAAAAAGAGGGTCTACAGGAATTGAAATAGGGACTGCCAGTCACTTTGGTGGTTGGATTTTCTTATGGCTGGAGATCATCATCACCACCTTAAAAGAAACTAAGGGAACGCACCATTAGAAGAGGTGCAAGTTCACCACTCAGTAAGCAGTGCTTCCAAATACAGGACAGGTTATCGTTGCATGGAAAGGACAAGGGTCCACCTGTCTCTAAAACAGAGAGACAAGCATGTTATGCAGGACAGTGTCATGTTTCTTGCCACAAGCCCAGGTAGATGATGTCAGTTTCTCTACCCTTATCCACCAACACTGTAACCCTATTGGAGATGGTCACCAGGTTAGTTGGGCATGATCCATCCTTAGTGAAGCTGTGCTGGCTGTCACCAATCACCTGCTTATTTCCCATGTGCCTCAGCAGAGTTTCCAGGAGGATCTTACCAGGCACAAAGGTGAGACTGGCCTGTAGTTCCCAGAGTAATCTTTTTTTTCCCCCTTTAAAAAAATGTGGGTTGCATTTCCCCTTTTACAGTCACTAAAAGTCAGATTACAGTCAGATTGCCACAATTTCTCAAATATGATGGGTAATGGTCTAGCAACTTCATCCACTGCTTCCCTCAGAACCTGTGGGTGTAATCGATCAGAACCCATGGACTCGTTGAACCTTGTGATTCTTTATAAGGTCACAAACCTGATCTGTCCCCACCAGTCCTAGCCCTTAACATGCCTGACTTGGGTGGCATGGTTTAAGTTCTTGCCAGTGAAAACTGAGGCAAAAAAGTCATTGAGCACCTCAGTTTCTGTAGGTTCCAGTCTTATGTTTAAGTTTGTCCAGGAATTCCATGCTCATCCACACAGGCCTCCTGGCACTTCTGCCAAGCGTTCCTTTTATAGGGATACAGTGGTCCTGAGCATGGAGGAGGTCTTCAAATTTTAGTAAACACATGAACAAACAAAATAGTGCTGTTGGGGCATTTGTCACTGGCCCTCTCTTCCAGCTCTCCCTGTGCAACTTAATCTTTACCAAGATCTGCCCAGCAAAAAGCAGCATAGCCACTCCCCAGACCGGAGATGGTTTATGCTGGAAATATCTGCCCAGTCTGAGTCCAATCTAATTCCTGCTCCTGTCATCATGGGGTACCTGGTTTGTCTGGGAAGCATCTCAGATGACTGCTGAAACAGGAGTTGATTTTTCATGGCAATCCCACTGCGGGGCTGGAGTTGGTGAAGGCAGGTATTGTTCAGACAGCATCGCAGCACTTGGGCTCTGAGTAGCCCTTTGGCCACACTGGAAAGCATATGATGTGGGCAGCAGTG
This sequence comes from Upupa epops, assembly GCA_013397515.1. NCBI lineage: Eukaryota > Metazoa > Chordata > Aves > Bucerotiformes > Upupidae > Upupa > Upupa epops. Next base: position 40,721 of record VZRI01005547.1, on the reverse strand, counting down.
ACCTGCACCATTCAACCAAGGAAAGAAAATCCTCTGTAGTCCTTTACCAGTCCTTTGATCTCTCCAGCACTACCTCCTAGTGTCATTGGGGTCTTTCCCATCCAGTTATTCCTCCTAGCACTGTTACATGCGTGTACACTGTGTCACTGCAACACACTGCAGCATGCAACAACGATTCCCAATGGATAATGTCTCCTTAAAGAGTCCAGGCTTTCTTCTTTAGGGTTACAGAACCTTTTAGAAACATTGACTCTCACACAGGGCATATGCTTCTACCAGAGTGAAAGTAATGCGTGTGGCTCTGCTCCTTCAGGCGACTCCTTCGTGCATCAGGTAAATGATGAATTACTCTGTCAGTCAGAGCTCTTCCTTTCAGGGAGATAAAAAACAGGTGCCTGAATTGAAGTTACTTGGTTTTAGCTGCCACACAGCCTCATGGATGAATGTGACAGGTGGCTTCTGTGGTGCCTACTTCTGGGGGCTGCCCCTTAGGTTTGGTGAGGGTTCTAAAAGTGCTGCAAAACAGTAGCCAGAACTCAGGTTTGGGCTTCCAGGCAGCACCTAACTACACACAACACTGCAAAGGCTGTGGGGTGAGGACAGCAGAGAGCTATTTTCATCTCTAAACCTGGTGGCTGACACACACAGACTGCTACAGGCATAGCTTTGGCCAGGAAAGGACTTTGGGCTTTGTGCTTGACAGGTCCACCTGGGCTACAAGCTGGTGGACGGAGGCAGTAAAAAGCTGCAGTTAGCCAGGACAGATGTCCCTGAAAACTATATATATAAATAAATATATGTACATGACCAGAGAATATTCACTGGCTGCTGGAAACCCTGTCCTATAGCTGTCTTCAAGGAGCCTGTTTTTACACTTCTCACAGCCAGACACTTACCAAAAGATCAATCACCAGTCTTCACTCTTTACCAGACTTCTCTCCATCGTCATGGCACTACCTTGCTATCCCCATAAATATTTTCTCCAAGAGTGATGGAAGAAACTTGTATAGAGCTCTGCTGCTCTTTATTCACTAAATGCATTGTAGGGAGAAGATGATTAAAGGGCAATGGGTGCCAGCTGGAACAGAGGAGGTTCCATATCAATATCACAAGGAACTTCTTCCCAGTGAGGGTACCGGATCACTGGAACAGGCTGCCCAGGGGGGTTGTGGAGTCTACTTCTCTGGAGATGTTCCAGACCTGCCTGGATGTGTTCCTGTGTGACTTGGTCTGGGTGATCCTGCTGTGGCAGGGGGATTGGACTGGATGATCTTTCAAGGTCCCTTCCAATCCCTAAGGATTCTATGGTTGCTGCTCAGGGGCCCTTTAGGACACAGAAATATTTTAACATTCTCATCATCACAATATGATAGCTATGAAGTCAGTGAACGTTGTACAACCAAGACGATCCACTGCCAGCAAGTCTGACATTTACTTGCATCTACTAAACAGTTTGCAGCATAAAGAAAATCTCCACAAGTCCTACTTTATGTTTTACTGTACTGCCTAATAGATGCTCTGTCAAGTTATACATTTCTTGCTGTGACAAATTATTCTTCTTCTCCTGACAGGACCTCCAGCTGAGTCCGCTGTGCTCAATTAGGAGAAAATGCGTATTTTAATCCACCCCATGGTGTAGTAACATTTCACTCTGTGGCCTTGGCAAAGGCACCATTTAACTATTTCTGTGGTGGTTTCAGACGCAGCACATTATTCTAATGTCAGCAGCATTTCCGTCTGTTCTAGTTTCCCTAGAAGTACTCCCCTAGGCATTGCGATGAGGACAATTAAAGCCTACTTTATCATTTTGGAACCAACGATTTCCTTCCCCTGATAGAGTTCATGACTACATGACAGCTGCTCTTAACCATCACCTTTTCTCCAGGCCACCACAGTCACCTGGGAAGTTGTTGTGGCCATCGCCCACTGGTTGAGTGGCAAAAGTTGCTCCTATACCCCTCCTAGAGCCTCTGCCCTCCTCAGTAGACCATCCAGATCTCCTCCCGTCTATGGCAATAAACAGAGATGCTACATGGGAAAAGGCTTCCTCTTTCCAATAAATCACCAGGACCTCTCTGAAATGTCTTCTAACGCTGTAGTAGCACTTGAAAACTATCCAGGCATGACGCTGCAGTCATGGAAAGCTGATGAGATGCGAATCCACATGACATTACTTTTATGGTGCACTATGGCTCTCTGCACTCTTTGCAGGGAAAACAAATAATTAAGAGTTATTTGTGGAGGGACACACAGTCCAGGGAGAGGAATAAATTGCCCTTAAAACAAGAAGTTGAAGATTCTTTACAGAAAATCAGGATCTGTGGAAATACTCATTCATGCCAGTACCTTCAGGGTGAGGTGTGTCCAGGGGGATGGCACTCCTCTTTTTGACTGCCTCCAGGCTGGTTTTGGAAAGATTTCTAGAAAAATCTTGAATTTCAAGCCCAATTTTTAGCTTTTCGCAGAGGATCTTCTTTTATGCCGTTCTGCTTATCCTCAGACAGAGGTCTGATCATTTAAAAACCTTGTTTACCCAAACAAATACCCTGATGTATTCAGGAGCCTGAAAATCTCATTAATTATTTGAAACCATAGTTAGCCAAATTAATTCAACGTCTTCTACTCGGATAACGAAGGTTCTACAGCATTTCTTTCTCTTTTGTGCGAAGTGTGCTCTCTGATACTACTTACCCTATTAAAAATATATCTTGCCTTTTAATCAGCACAGGCAAAACAAAGATAAGCCTGCTGAGAAGGGCTTTGAAAAGCAGTTAAAGTAGCAGAGGAATTATGTGCAAGACTGAACAGTACGTTTATGGTTATACGATATCATATAAAAATGCAATTTGTACCCATGAAAGGTATCAGCAGCTGGGTTGAGAGAGTTCTCCCCAGAACAGTTCAGCAAGACAATAGCAGAACAAATGTTTGCCTTTTTAATACACTCAGAGTCTGTCTTGCAGCACCACTGCTGACTGGTCAAGCATACTTTGTCCTTAACTTCTCTCAGGAGGCCAAGCAAGGTTGGCCAGGGAAAGGGATGAGTGATGAGTCTGACCAAATGCCTTAACTTAAAGGTTCAAGGCTTTGTGTTGGAAAAGGCAGCCAAAGCAAGCAAATCAAGGCAGCTTGAGGTCGGCATTGCTGTACTTAAAGTAAGATTTTAGGAAGGGGACAGGTCTGGCACTGCATTGCTTTCCATCTGCGAGTCAACACATCCACCCACGGTAGCTCAGAAAGGTCTGGTATCTAGTAAGGCACCTAGTCCCTTATAATCAGCTGCATGATCCCAGGGCTCCTGAGGAAAATCCAGTGGCAACCAGAGGGCTCTGGGACACTCAATCTCCTGTTAGCAACAGGTCTGGTTAGCTATGGAAGAAGACTAGCCCTTTCATTTGTAGCACCTCATTCACGTGCATGAGCACTGAGCTCACACTTCTCACGGTTTGCATCGCTCATGCCATGCCACCCGTCCTTTTTACACCCCGCATCACTGTCATCTGATGTGGTGGGTTTGCCGCACAGAACCTGCGACTGGAGAACTATCTCAACCATCAACTCCTTTGAGCTACTTGTTATTGCTTTTTATTGTAGATCTGTGCTGGATGTGAAACAGTGCCTCAGCAATGAAAAGCTCCCCAGGAGATAGGAGAATATCTCATTAGCAAAATTACTTTTTTCCAAGAGTGGGTTTTGTGTAAACATAAAGCCCTTCATTTACAACGAGAGCATTTCAGCAGCTATCTCTCCTTCCTATTTGAATGCAATTTGCCGAGAGCATGTATTCTTTTCTTGTATTCATATGGGAAGGAGCAAGATCCTTCAGGAATTAGCTGATGAGGTACATGTTTCAGGGAATGAGAAGTACAAATGCAAATGTAATTTGGGTATCGCTTTTTGCTCAGTTGTTTCTCGTATTGCTTAGCTTCTTTATCTTATTTGGCTAGGCTCACCCCAACCCTATTACAGCTGGGTCCTACTGGACTCACATCACAGGAAAGAGTGGAGGAGGAGATATTCCATAGGACTTCTCTGAAGGGGCTTCTTCACTGCCCTGTTCAGTTGGCCCAGGCCATGATCAGTCAGAGGCACTGGTCACTCCTCCAGCAGCTTCAGTTGTTCTTTACAGCCAAGTGGGAGATAAGCAGTACACAATGTGGTTTTGTTGCCTCTTTGTTTTGTATTTAAGGAACCAGGAGCAAAGAGAAAAAGTGAGGAAGGCTTCAAGGAAATGGCATTAAGGGAACAACGACATACTCATGATAAAATCTTTCTGACAAATAACTTTCTGGGAGAGACTTAAACAATCTGGACTGGTTTTCACAAGCACAAAGTCTATGCGATTGTCCTCAGGCCTTGAAAGAAGAATGTGGGAAAAAGACTGGATGAGGCAGGGGAAATGGGATGTGCAGCAATTTACCCCTCCACAACAAGGAAAAGCATAGGATTGTTTGTCAGAGACTGTAAATGCTGCGCACTTCACAGAAATAGGCTGTAGACAAGGATCAGGCCAGAGCACACGCACTGAATCTCTTTGATTGGAAGGCACCTTTAAGGTCATCAAGTCCAACCCAGCTCTGCTAGGTCAGCACCAGTAGATCACTGTCCATTTGGGTGATTGGATGGGCTGGTGAATCACAGAGGTATAGGAATACGTCTTCTCTACCAAAGGTGACTGTAGAGAAAACCTCATGACTTCATGTGGATTAGGACCTAGATGCTCATCTCTTTTACCCAACTTCAGCTTCCCATCCCAGTGATATATCAAATGCAAAAGGGAGACTTCCTTAGTGACCCATCTCTCAGCCTAGAAGAGCGAATGAACTAAAAGCTCAGGTCAAAGCCTGGATCTATTAAAGGAAATGTTATTCTACAGCAACAAGGAGCTGCCAGCCTGCAACTAGTGTGCACTGAAGAAGCAGAGTGGCCATCTAGCTGTGGGAGATAACTTCCTTTTGAGGTTCAGTGTCCAGAAGTGGACAGAAGCACACTGACAGCCAGCCTTTATGCCACCAGTTCTACTTGAGAACTACAACATGCTTGAGAAAGCAGTTCACATTTAAAACCTGCTGAAATGAGTTACAAGGTCAGACCAAACATATTAGTCCAACCAGTGCCAGAGCGGAAGGTTAACCCAGCATCCCTAAATCCCAGTCCAGCACCCCATCAGAGTTTGTTTTCTCCAAGCTTTCTCACCTACCCCTGGACACAGAAGCAGTATATTTGCATGCTGCCTCCATTCGAGTGAAGCTCACCTTCAGGAAAAGAATACCAGCTAATTGTGAGCAAGCTCTCCGAAGATCAGTTCATTTGCAATTCCTTGCAAGCACAGTTTTGGGATTGTATACTACAAGGCATAACGCTGGCTACTCCGATAAGACGAATCAAGGGAGATGTGCAAATGGAGAGATGAGCATTTGTCCTTGAGGGAGGACATTTAGCATACCTAGAAACACAACCATTTTTAAAATTAATTAATCCCCTTAAGGAACTGTGAGTGATGGATTAGAGACCTTAACTGGGGAAGCAGTCTGTGACATGGTGTGTGTTTGAGGAGGCGCTGCAAAAGGACATGAGTTTGCAGTCTCATGTGCTTAAGCAAAATCATCAGCCTCAGAGTGGAACATATTTATTGGCTGGAGAAGGAGAGGCTCAGGGGGACCCTTGGAGCTATGTGCAAGCACAGGATCTGCATCACCTACTGCTGTCCTGCCAGCAAACTCTGATTGCAGCTGTGCAAAGAGACGGAAAGCTTAACATCGCATCATCAGGGGAGAATATAGCATGTGATGATATTTTAAAAGCATAGTTTTGACTCTGAGAAACATCTAGATGTGCTGGATAGCTGACAATATGCAGATTTCTTATTTTAATGGAAAAGAACAGCAGGACATTGCTTCAGATGTGCTTCCTTACTAAATCTGCCTGGTTTTGAGCCTGAGTCATCTCTATCTTAGTATGCAATGTGTTCCACCGAGTAATGAGATTTCTTTGAGTTTCCACTGTATTAGATTTCTCTACACATCAAATATTTAATAAGAATTAGCATCCAGCCATCCTCCATCCTCCCCTCCACAATAATATTAACTTCTACCGAGACACCAACATTTTGCTATTCACGGTGCTGCTGCTTTGAAGTGTAAGTGAAAAACCCTTGTGTATTTTTCCAAGGGATTTGCTGTGGCCCTCTGCAAACACACAGTAATTAAGAAAAAGAATGACCAAGAGAAAAAGACACAGTAAACCGAAGGTGTGAAAAGAGACTTCTCATTAGTCTTTGTGTCAGTTACAGTATCTGAGGAACAATTTCATAGCAATAGCATATTTATTTAATGTGGCACAGATATCTGGGATCGCTGTTATGGATGGCATTTGCTGTTAATGCTTAAAGTACCTCTTTAACAAAATGGCACTCCATAAAAATTTAGTGTGTTCCTACTGTAATTAAAAAGCCCTAGTAATTTTTGCATTTATGATATAAACTATAATAGCTGTAAAATCCTGCAATTCATTTGTGCCAACATTTCATACTTGAGAAATTCTCATTACAAATTTCATTACTTATTCACTTATCTGTAATTTGTCCTATATAACCTAAAGAATATTAACAAATTTAGAGTCGCTTTTGCTCTATTAAAAGCTAAATAGAAAAGCCTTTCACCTTGTGATTGTGATAACCGTCCCATCCTGCTCCAACATGGTGGTGAGCTACAGTCAGGCTATGCAGAAAGATATTCCTTCCGAGGCACAAGCCATGAACAACAAACGAAGCCCTTTAGAAACTGTGTGATGTATCTGAAGCTGATCCACTGCACCCTCATTAGTTTAAAAGCATTACAAAGCTTCATTGTCTTACGTGGTGGCTATGAACATGACACACAGCCATCTAAGGGCAGTGCTGGCAATAAAGCAACAAGGAACTGTTATTAATCCAGCCAAAAGCAATTGTACAAGATCCAAAAGACTGGGATTTCTGCTCCCTGTTTCCTGTTTCCAGTCGTAAATTGCACTCTGGAGACGTTCCAAACCCTCCTGGATCTGTTCCTGTGTGACTTGGTCTGGGTGATCCTGCTGTGGCAGGGGGATTGGACTGGATGATCTTTCGAGGTCCCTTCCGATCCCTAATGATTCTATGATTCTATGTCTGCAGGACTTTGAGAACTGTAAAATCTTGCAGAGCACTGACAGTTTTCCTCCGTTTTCCTCAGGACAGTGAGAGCACCATCAGAACAAGGCAAAACACTAAGAGGAGAGGGTCTGCACATGTGAGCATACAGGAGGGGCAGTGGAACTGCTGTTGCTCTGTAGTTTCTCCCAGCTGCTGAGTGCTGATACTGTCAACACCCAGCTGCCCTTGAAATTGTGACTGTAAGTTCTTTGTGGCTTTGTATTCTTTGTCATCGCCACTAGAGTGTTCCAATTCAACAAAGGCCAGAACTCTGCTAAAGTAGCTTAAGTAAGGAAAACCACCATCTGTAAGAGCACTGACATCCCTATGCTCCATCCAATTACCATCCAGCTCTGACTAACCTCAAAATGCTTTGCAAAAACACACTCCTTATGGATTTTCACCCTCTGTGTTATTTAAAGTCATTTTTACTTAAAAGAGGATGTCTTACTTCCCAGTTGTTGACTGTGCCTTTGCAGGACAGTGCCACTAGCCTCACTCTCTGTATTAATGAGATACTCTTGCCACGCCTGGCATGGGATGGTATAATATAATCACAGTAGAAGCAAGAATGCAAGCAAGAAGCAAGAATAGTTGAAACTCAGAGTGGGCCCCTGGTGGAAAAAGTATAGAGACATATTCTTCCTCGGAAAGCCAAATCTAGAAGCACAACTCTAAAAACCAGACAATTAAACAATTCATAATACAGTTACAGTAACCCAAGCTTCGGTCATGCCCCGCGCATCTTCTGATATGCTAATAAGACAGAATCATGATCCTCTAAAACATGGATAGGCTAAAACAAGAGAAAACGAACTGGGATACCATCACCTTCATTATACTGAGAGCTCTCAGATGTATGCACGAATAAGATTTTATTCCAATGGGGTAAATGAACTTTGGCTAATTTTGCATCTCTGTTTGGCAAGCATTATGGAATCCATTAAACTGCACTATGAAATTACAAGTATTATGGAAAACAAGGCCTAAAAACAAGTATTTTCTCCTCCCTGGAACAGAACAAAGCCCAAACACAGAATAGAAGGAAATGTCACTTGGTTTCCACAGAACTACATTCACAATGAGCAGCGTCGCAGACATCAGTACATATGTATTACACCAAGACGTAGAAATTGTGCCTTTCTCAACAACACACAGCATCATCTTGGCTTTTACTAGCTTTTATACCACATTCGTTTTATTTCAATCTGTAATTAACTTCTACAAAATTTAACTGCAAGGCAGAAAATTACTATTCTAGCATAAATAATCTTGCTTCTGAAAATGTCAGTTTTAACACAACCAACAATACAATTCCTATATTAAAGACATTAGCATACTTACTAGCTTTGTGTGCTCTAGCTTTCATAGAATATTCTGGTGCCAATTGAAATTTTCTAGTTTAATAAACTTACATGGTAGCCAAACACCCCCAAAACTGTAACAAAAGGGACTCTCCTCTTTCTTAATCAGGGTTCTTGCTATATGCAGACGGTCTTTCATTATTGAAATCTTAGCTTCAGCCAAACCAGACCCTATTCAAGCACCTTCAGAAAAGTACATTTACTTTCTGTAGCACAATCACTCAAAGATATAGCCCTTCATTCTAGGAGGTAGCTATTGTAGAGAGGGATACAGGATCTTTCTTCTAGCATGAATCAACTTTGGAAGTAAGCTGCCCAGCACAATTTCTGTCGTGCTGTATAATAAAACAGTGGCAACAAACATACACACCGACAGGTATATGCGAGGGCTTGTGTCAAGCTGAGAGACAACAGCAACACTGAAAACCAGAAACATTCAGGAGAGAGAAGGGTTTGTTTGCCTACAACTCTGGTCATACAGAGGTAATATGCAAGATTTAAAGTGTCTTTGGTGCACTATAGGAACGACCAAGTGCCAGCTGCCCTCTTTCAAACAGTCGCTCTCTCACTGTCAAGGGTTCATCCTGAGACAAAATTAACTAATGAATTTGGTTGAGGTGCTAATGGGTCAAAACAAAAGCAAAACAAAGAGGCTTAAAACACTCCTTGTAAACGGCAGGCATACCCAAAACTAACTTGATTTGGGGAAGAAGCAAGACACGTTCCATTAACCCCACACAAGACATACAGAGATCAGACACATGTTCTGACATAACTGGGCCAAGCTGCTCTCTCTGATCCCTCAATGGGCAGAGACTTAGAGCAGTCCTTGCTCCTTGTGGAAACATGGAGTCTTTTCAGTCCATGCACGTGTCACGTTAGTGAGCATCTTGAAGTCCAGTTCCCTGTTCTATATGTTCCAAGCCAGCCTTCCATTTCCAGCATGCCAATTCCTATGGCCAGGAACTTTCCATTCTAGCAAATAATGGAATCAAGGTGAAACCTTCCTTCCACTGATCCTTGGGGTACCACTCTATCATTCCCCATTCACCACGTTCCTAGGGCAAGATATCTGCTGTACCTAGCACAGAGACAATGGGTCCTCTCTGAGNGCTCCTTGTGGAAACATGGAGTCTTTTCAGTCCATGCACATGTCACGTTAGTGAGCATCTTGAAGTCCAGTTCCCTGTTCTATATGTTCCAAGCCAGCCTTCCATTTCCAGCATGTCAATTCCTATGGCCAGGAACTTTCCATTCTAGCAAATAATGGAATCAAGGTGAAACCTTCCTTCCACTGATCCTTGGGGTACCACTCTATCATTCTCCATTCACCACGTTCCTAGGGCAAGATATCTGCTGTACCTAGCACAGAGACAATGGGTCCTCTCTGAGCAGAAAGACAAAAGCAAAGTGAAGGAGGCAGACCCCTGAAGCTCCAAACGAGTTGTACCAGTTCATAGCTCAGAAAAAAAAAGTCATAAGTTGCCATAGCAACTTCCCAATGCCTCAGGCCAAGAAATCCACCAAATTCTAACTACAAAACCCACCTAGATAAATGGTCCTCTGTAGAAAGAGGAGCTTTTGGTTTGATTTAAGAGCCTTCTCCTTAAAATACGTGTAAATGCATTGCAGATACTAGATACACGTGCCATTCTACAGCTGCCTTAGGAGCAAAGAGCATCAGTACTCTGACACTGCTAGCCTTCAGATGGCACGTGCCATCTCTTTTACTTGCCAGGATTATGAGAGCTTTGACATTCTTTCCTGTAGAATTAAAGGGTGGCTAATAATTAGGGTCAATGTTTACCCTAGTTATCTGCAAGAAAGCATCAATGAAAAATGATTCAATCAGGCCACCACATTCCCTAGGAGTCACTCACAAGCATCTGCAAACAGATGGAATGAAAGACAGTCAGTTGCTCCCTTTGCTTCACAGAGTAACAGCAGAGCTATAGACAGGGATGCTCAGAGGAGAAAGAGTTGTTGCTGGGTTTTGTTCTCTGCTTCTAAGTTTTAAACATGACCTTCCACCTGAGGTTTTTAATGCATGTTTGCACTCCAGAGTACAGTCCATTGCACCCAAACTCAAGCCTGAAATGCATTTTCAGTGTTTGCAGTACATTAGAAGCTATGTTTATGGAATATCCTTGTAACAGAATGAACCCTTTATTCATAATACATAAGCTTTACATTTTTAATAACAGAATTAGACCTTCACAGATTTTATAACTACACTATTAGCCAACACGCTTTGGTTTCAAATTAATTCCAAATAACTCACATGACTTTCTGCAGTCATAATTGGAGATGGACGGGCTTTGAAGTATGCAGTCTGTTAAATTAAGCGATAATTGCAGCTACCACTAATGAAAGCACAGAATGGTTTCTGTATTCCTTTGCACATAGTCCAGATTTCTTCTAAGCTAGCAGAATGGATTTGCTAAAATCTGATCTGGAATTGCCACAAAGGTCTCTGAATAAACAATATTTCTCAGTACATATTTCCTCCTGTTTTTGTATCATGCCAATAGGTTTGTTTAAGAGCATAATGAAATCTTATATGCACACCAGCATGGGGTCTACATGCCTATGATACCTTCTCACTAAATACCTATACTGGATTAGAACTTTCCATCCTCAGTAGGATCACATTCCACACTGCAGGAGATGAGAAAAGGGTAAACACATATCACCAGATACCTCTGCAGATGTCAGTGACTCACTGCTCCAAGAGAAGAAAAGCTGCCCTTCAAGACAGTATTTCAACACATGTGAGAGCTTTCCTGATGTTTCTTAATGCTTGCCAATGGCTGACACAACCAGGACCTAACTGGAATTATTGGGTGCTCCTATAGTGTTAACCTGTAGGGTAAACACATGCTGAACTTCAAGACTGGTAAGAAACACACGTGATTATGAAACAGAAAACATAGCGGGGAAAATAGCATTATAATAAAGTCTTAATCACTGTGCTGCATCCTGACTGTATGTAGAGGGGCTACATTTGGTAGACATGGGGTCAGCAAACAAAATGTATTATCTTGGGATGCTTAAAACTCATCTCATCCCTCCCTACCAAGCCCTCTGATGTTATACTGCAATACCAAACTCAACAAAGCTATTTAGGCAGGTGGTGTGGCCGCAAACTCACTATCTGTAGTGATATACTCAAAATCCAACAACATCCTCATGTATCAGGTGAGGGATAAACTAGAACTGTTTGCTTTGTCCACATACCTCAGAATCGGCTTCTTTTTTTTACCCCAAATATTTATGCAGCAGATTCAAACAGACCAAGACATGCTAAGAAAGGCAAGTAGTGCTGGGCAGTTTCTAAACACAGAGGAGAAAAGGTTCTCTACTTTTGAGGTCTGACAGGTCTTCAAATTACAAACCTGTCAGAAGTGTTACCTAACATTGTTGTCTGCATCGCAATCTGTTTCCAAGTAACACTGGGTCTGAGTAGCAGTAATAGAATTAATTATACTTCATTTTGCTGTCTTTAACAGTATTGACCAAATTTAAGAACAAATGAGAAGCGCTTATCAAGCTTGAAGAAAATAATCCATCAGTGGCACAATTTAAATTCTCTGCAGTTCTCTTATTAATCAAAGTAACACTTACTATCCTATCTCCACTTCCCATTAACAGTCATTAAGCACTGTTGCTGATTGAAGCAATTTCTTTAGGGATCTCAACCTCATTTTTAAGAGAACCTTCTACAGTGGAAAACAATATCATACAGGAACAGCGACTTCAGGAGAGGAAGAAGGTTCTTCAATCATGTTCTGACCTTGACATTTCTCTGCAGCAGAAGTTCACAAAGTACACAACCAACATGCTCCGAACTTCTGCCGTCTTTCTTCCAGCAGCAACAGTGGCCCCCTATTAACCAGGGAGAAAAACACCGCTTCAGAAGACAGCTATAGCCAGCAGGTTAAGTGTCTTTAACAATTGCACCAGCCTGCACCGCTGCTAATTATTTATTGAGCCTTTTCGTACACAGGGAACAAATAAACAAAAAAAAGGAGTCATGAGACAGCTCATTCTGTCACCTTACTGTCAACCCTTGGAGAAATCCAGGCCGTGATAAAGCTCAAAGGTTATATGGTACAGAAAAGATTTCTGAAGTCAACTTTTTCTCCCCATTATAAACAACGTCACAGATTGATAGCTTTTGTTGGAATAAATGCAGTCCTCCTCACAGGAAGCACGTGGAGTAGCACAAAGTGGTAGGGAAAAGCCTGGGCTGTAAGCACAGAGCTGTGGCAGCACGGACCACTACCTGTTCAGGGCTGGGGATGCATTGTCTCTTCATCCCAGGCTTGAAGGTGGCACACAACCATGCAGGGTAGCAAAAATCACTTCACGATTTAGTGGGTTCCCATGACTCTCAGCACATCCAAGGACGTTGATCTGTGGATAGGATTCATCAGGTTTCTTGACTTTGTAAAAGCCTTCATCTTGTGCTGCTGTAGCACTTTGAAAATGATCACACTTCCCCGTGTTAATTTTGGTGCTTTTATGCTGGAAGAACGTTTTATTTTGAAGCTAGATATAGATTTCCCAGCAAACCCCCTGCGTCAGTGTCCTGACCCTACAGGTGATTGGTGGGCAGAGTCTAGAAAAGGGGGTGCACTTCATGTTTACCCCTTCTTCTATTGTCTTTGTAAGACAAAGGACCTCTGCTGGGAGCACAGTTTAGCCCCCCACCTCAGCCTACCTGTCACCGAAGGCTGGAACAGAGAAGAAGCCTGGCCCAGCTGCAGTTGTGCCATGGGGGGTAACTACAGCCTTCTTCTGCCTGAGAGTTCAAACACACAAAGCCAGCGACAGCTCGTCCTGGTTCCCGGCAGCTGACCGAAGAGAGGGGCAGCTTCTACACACACCTCTCAGCTGGATCACCTTTGAAGATGCCAGACAGCAGTGAGCTCTTAACCCTCTCCCTCCCTCAGAGCCTTAACCACAGGGGAGCATAAAAGAGAGGAGAAGCTGAAGCAGGCCCTGTAGGAGGTCTATTGCCACAGGCATGGCCTCACACGACCAGAGCCATGTTGCCTCTGTCCCCACCAAGATGCTGTAAGCTCTGCCACTGAGAGAAGCCTCTGATAAGAGAGATCAATCTTCAGTGCCAATCTCCTAAGCCTTTGGCAAACAGAAAGAGGCTGGAGATCCGTTATATTCTTACATCTGCTGCTGTTATTGCCTCAAAGAGCTGCTCCCAAGTTAAGGGGAGTTAGAAGTATGCCTGCGACACACAAGGGAAGGTGACATCTACAAGAGGACTGGAAAAGGAACTTTTCCACAGGCATCAAGTGCACATTTTGTGCTCTATTTCTGCTGCCCCCCGCTTCCCTTCTGGAACTGGGGTGCAATTGTATGTGTGTTTGTATGTGTGTGTGTGGTGGCTTCATGGTTATGAGTGTTGATGTACACTCTCTTCTTCCAGGGCTCTCATCTGAAACCAAAAACCCAATGTGTTAGCTGTCTCCCTTTTCTCTCACAGTGTGTGTAAAGGCACTGTGACAGGGTTTCTGTTTTACCTTTCTGATTCTTTGACTTATTTGGGGATTTTTTCCTTTTCTTACTGCTGACTGGTTCAATGAATTCTTCTTAGCAAAGTTGCTTCACTGCCTGTTGAATTCTCACCGAGAGCTGGTTGCTGTGCTTGAATTGCAGGCACCGACCCAAACCAACTCAGACCTTTGTCCAACCCATTACAGCCATTGACATCAAACTGAAGACTTCCAAGAACGTTTAACATTTACTGCTTTGGACAATCTTAGGGAAAATGCTTCTCTTCCTAAATCAGGAAGGCCAAGGGGATGCTGGATAAATCAAAACTAACTTATTCGAGCAGCAGGAAAAATCCCAACCTGTAACATGTCATAATGATGTTTATGTGCAAGGCAGATGTTCACCACATCACAACTGAGCTCATAAAAAGGTGTATTTCAGAGCCTGACTGCTTCTCAGTATTTGCACATCTCTCTCAGAGCTGGGCTTTTATTGACTGATTACTTATGTCAGGTACCCATCTTCCTCAAGGCCTTTAAGCACAGATTTTTCTGGCTGTATGTGGCTGCATTCATATGAAAACTAATGCCAGTATTACTGGACCCAAACCTACCACATCCAAAAGTTGGTAAGATCGATCATAAACGTACATACTGCAAACAGTTTCCAAGCTCACCACCCATCACACTGAATAACTGAGTTCACTTTATCCTTTCAGGGAAGAAAAATCCATCAGTGGTACTAAATATAGAGCCATAATTTCTGCTTAAGAAGCACTTGACCTGCAAATTAGCGGGTGATGGGGAATATTTTAGGGAATTAGCACTGGATATCTACATAATCCTATTCTGCTGATGTTTCACAGTTGCCAGTTCCTGGTCTCGATGGGCATTGGTCTATCCTAGGGTGGCTATTTCACACCTACTGCCAACAGCCCTCCCACTTCAGGGAAAAAAGAAAAATGCAGGTTTATCCTGGTCTGCTCTGCCTATTGCTGCCTCCACTTGTGTTTATGCCAGATGAATATACAATATGACCCCAGAATTTGGTGGCGAAACCGCATCCCAATTTTATTCTCTATTTGAATGGCAGGCTGAGCATCAGGGTGACAAAACCCAGCTTAACATAAAGGAAAGAACAAAACACCGCTCACCTTTTATGCATCTAATTACACAATCCCAGACTCTACAATATGATGTGTTAGGCTAGATTTTGGATCAATGTAGTACCTACCCCCATTAAAGCACTCTAAAAGGAAAATGTCTTACAAAGCGTCCCATTAGGCTGACAAATTTACAACACTATGAACAGAAAACCAGAATACAGCATTGTGTACAGGGGAGCATGAATGGATTTCAGCTCTGCAGCGCTGAAGGAGGTTAGATATCCTATCACGCACTTTGTCACTCTTTATCAGCTCCACTTGCAACAGACACATGCATTAAAGTAAATTAACAACCAGTTGTGAATTGTGGCCACTGGAGTGGGACTGAATAAAGGCACACGGGAACATAGTATGTTTGAGCTTCCATCGTTGCATAATGTCCTTTACCATCGATGCAAAATATGTTTAGGAGGAAAACGCTTTTCCATGCTCTTTCCTACACAGGACATCACCATGGCAAAGCCGATGGTGTAGGGAGGGAACGTTCAGCTCTCAGGATGTTCAGTAGCTCCCTGCAGAGGCATAAAGCTGTGCCAGAAAACCTAGGAGCATTATTGATTGGCACAATAATATCATTTAAAACAAAGTAAACATAAGGGAAAAACAACTATGGAGGGCTGGTCCTATGCATGAAATCTTAACTTCTCTTTCTCCTTCATGAGTTTATCTGCAGTTGTTAAGTCCCATAAACCAGACAGAATATGAAGTCACTAATTGCAGCTCAGCTATTGAAATAATTTATGCCGCAGCACCCATAGCTTCCTGTCATCCTTCTAGGGCACTTGGGCTGCAGTAACTGTGTCTTCCAATAGGTTAACTCATTGCATTATGTAGCTCTTAGTCAAACGAGCTGTTGGGAACAATCTGTTCCCAGTCAAACCAAAGGCGGCTGTTTGTTTAGCTACAATGATATTTTACAAAAAGTAAGCACATTTCCTACCATCGGCATAGTCTATTTTTGTCTTATTAAAACGGACAGATATATGACAGGGCAAGGGGAAAAAGGCCATTTTTATTCCTCAGCTTTTAATTTTTAATGTGAACGCTGTGTTGTGATAAGCGCTTCCAGCGCATCTCCCGTAATAGAAAAATAAAGTATCTCTGCGCAGCACTAAAAGTCCCATAATGTTGAAGGTCAGTTGCCTTCCAACTTTACAAATAGTTCCTTGATTCAACGCGAGAGCGAGGGGAATTCGTGTAATTACAGTACACTAAAACCAAGAATAAAAAGCCATGGAGTTTGTTTACTCTGGAAGTGAGCAGGAACCGTATTACCTCTGCAAACTTTTCACTTAGCACAATTCAGGCAGAATTATTGCCATGACCTTTTAAAAATGTAAAAGTACGAATCGATAGCCTTTCAGCGGTGTGACTGTGGGAGCAGAGCCGGCCACGCTGCGATGCTGTGCATTTCTGCATCAGAAGGCAGCTGAAACCTAATTATTGTCAGTCACTGGAGGTAACTCAAGGCACTGACAAGCACTTTGCAGGTGAGAGTAGGTGAGCACATGCCTGTGAGGATGCCTTTGTGCACCTGAGCACACACCCTTATCTCCCCCAATGCCCACGCTGTGAAATTCAAAGCTGAGTTACAGGCAGTGCCACTCACAGTAACTAACACCAGTCTGTCAGAAACAGCCACTCGCAAATGATGTACAGGGAGCTGTCAGGCTGCCACCCTTCTGCAGACCTTGCAGCCATAAAGCGTGCTGGATCACTGAGGTCATCACAAGGCTTCCTTGGACTTCAGCCATCTGGTATTAAAAAATAACAGTTGGCCAAACAGCAACAGCGCTCCAGCCCGAGGACAGAACGCCACTGCAATATTTCTCCCCCAAAAAGCATCCGTCCTTACTGTTCGTACTCAGAGGTCAGGACTTGAGGTGGAGGTGTCCCACAAGCCTCCTGCTGCTGCAGGTGTTCGCATCAGTGCCACTTCTGGAGCTATGGAGAGAATTTTGAAACCTTCACCAGGAGCCAGAGCAAATCTTTTGTAAAATTAATCTCTCCACCTATTGGCAAAATATTAACACATGCAAGTGCTTAGTTTAATTCAATGGCCTAAGGATGAAAGCCCAGCATCATTCAAATCCATTTCAATGAAAGATGCATAAGGTTGTCAAACAGTGTTGATCTCAGGAAATTGCTGGTGACTTGTTGCAGCTCCCCTGAATGCTAAGCTGTGGCTCACAGGGCTGAGCCTAGAGCAGCAACAGGCCTTAATTAAACCACCTTTCTGCAGAGGCTGAACACAGATTGGCTCCTGTTGTCACACACCAGGAGGTCCCCAATATCCCAACATAATACAGGATAACCAGAATGCTGTCCACAGCCTGAGAAACATTTAAAAACAGACTGCTAACCCAGAATGCCCACTGTCTCTTGTATGGAGTCCATCAGTGAGGACACTAAAAAGTAAAATAGAGAAAAGAGCCTTAATGTGAGTCAGCTTTCCAGAACTGCTTATTCACTTCTGAAGCTTTGCATGCGAGAGGCAGATCAAAAAATCAGGCTGGCTCACCGAGGTGCCAGCCAGTCTAGCAATCAAAGCGCTGGAGCCATTGATGAGTCACTCCAGTGTCCTTCAGTTCAGCCACTGCCCCTCCATCAGCAGTTCCGTGCAGTCCCTGCCAACACACGCTGCCTCTCCTGTCGGTCAAGAATTAATCCCAGTAAACCGGAGTTGCACAAACACTTCTAACGCCACACTGAGTTTGGAGTTCTGTCACCAGTAAAACCTCAGCAAACAGTGAGCTGCTGCTTTTGGTACTGGAGAGCAGGGTGCAGGGTTTAGGAAACCCAGGTACAGAAGTGCAGGCAAGCACTTATAACTTGTTTGCCTTACAGGTGAGGGACAAATACCACCAAACCCCTTAAGTCTCCTAAGAGCGCAGGCCAACAAAAGAACTTGCGTTCTCTTTATTGATCATAAAGCAGCTTTAGCACCTGCTTTATATGGGAAGTTATTTGCCGTGTAAATGTCCATTGAATTTATGAGATTATAGGATTTACCACACAACCACCACACAGGGCATCCTTTCCTTTCCTGCTTCACAGTAGTTTGTGTTCCCTATCCCCCACAAGGGCTATAAAGTGATTGTTGCTGACCATTGCCTTGTTTTAATGTCTTGTAAATAATAATCATATAGGGTAACACTTCAAACAAACTCCCCCCCAAAAAAAAAAAGCATTTTATCCTGCTCCAAGTAATATATTTCTCCAAGACTAATATATGATGAAAAAATAAATTTCCCTTCTGGCAAGTTAATTTGTAGATAACTGCGGTTGGTTGAAGATAGGATTTTTACATTAAACTCGGAATCTGCACGACTGTTTAACATCATTAAGGGAATATTATATTGACTGCAAGTAACTGGTTTCCGTGTGGTTATATCAATCTATTTCTGTAAGACTGTACACTATTGTTCCCCTAGAGTACTCCTTGTAATGCTGAGAAAGTGTCAGAAATAATGACTGTCTACCTATATCTGCAATAAAACGTAGAGCATGGATATTATAGCTGTAAGTATCAAAGATTTATTTCATGACTGCAGGTAATGATGAATCTTTTAGCACAACTAATGTCTAGAGGAAACCTCTCTTCTTCTCTGAGCTGTCACATGGAGACTATTTATAGGGCCCTTAGTGCTGTGGGGCTTTAGCATAAAGAGGCAATGTGTCTGAGGTGCCACTGGATGGAAATGTTAGCAAGGGCTCCCTCTCATTGAAGATCTTTTAGTAGATGGCATTAGATTCCCTCTTTGTGTGCTTACGTTCCCCCAAAGACAGGGGACAGATGTTTAACATCAGACCATTAATCCCTTAGCCCAGGTTCCTGTGACAGCACAAACCCAACAGAATGAGCCCTTTGCCTTTGCTCAGTGTAAATGCCGCAATTTACTGCTGATTTACAGAGTAGGGTCAGGCCATTAGAAACTTGGCAATCTTCTGTACAGCTGGAAAACAATATGCATGATAAGCTAAAATTCAATACCTTCTTGCACTAATTAAGTGGGTTCCCACCAGGACAAAACCACAAATTACAAACAGGGCTTTTCTGCATCCCTCTGCATTTTTCCCTGCAGATGTGACCACGCTTTATTCGGGTCCACACTCAAAGATTTAGCTCGCATTTGCAGGGAGAGCTGCTGCACTCTGATCAGCACAGCTTCTCTTGTCTAAATTTTCCCCACTCCCCATTCCCACAGTCCCGGTTTTAAAGTGGCTGGTTTATCCCTCGCCACTGCTCAGGCGGACAGGTGGACAACAGAATCAGCAAGGAACACTACAAAAATCCTCGGCTAATGTCATTACACAGATGGGCATTCAGACAGCAGAGCAGATGCACCCTTTAAAGTAGAAGCTCGCAAACATTGTCATTCTAGCAAACAAAACAATGGCAATGCAGCAGCATCCTTCATTTCACATCCAGGATAATTAACCTTATTGCAGGACAGTGCCATGCATCTCTGTCACAGACTGTCATCCGGTGACATTGCAAGCACAAGTAAATATTTAAGCAAACTTGGTCAGAAACACAAAAGTCGTAAAGGGACAGACCTCATCAAGAGGGTGCTCTGGAAAAAGAAGGAAAAAACCACACAAAAAAACAACCAAACGGGAAAAACCATTTCATCGTTCTGAAATCTGCCTGAAAGAATTGGGATTCACGCATCTGAAATATCAACTCCATCACTCATCAAGCAAAACAATGTGCTTTGTACACTTACAAGCCCCTGAATAAAAATCTAAACAGGGCATGTGTGTTCAGGTGGGACTCTGGAGCTCTCCCAACAACATTTTGCTGAATAGTGAATAATATTCAGCTCAAGTATGGTTTGCTTCCAGACTTACTCACTGAGAAGCAACTGCAAGATTCTGAACAGCTGGAGGTTTAAGTAAAAAACAAAAATAGCTACAGGCTTTAACTCAGATCCAAATGGTATGAATAATAACGATAAAAAGATACCTGGTAACTATAAATCTCATCAGCCAATGTAAAAGAACATTCTAAATCTATTAATATTTCCAGAGACATTATCTCTCTGCCACCCCACTGCTTTGTGACTTGTTGTATCAGCGATATTATTTGCCTTAAAGCACGAGCTAAGTGTTTTTCTTCCCCTATGAGGAGACTCGTCCACAACCTTCACAAGCTACAGCCCACTGCTCCCCTGCAGGAGGACTGGAGCATCATTAACAATGGAAGACACTTCAGGCACAAATTGAGGCTCCAGCGTCTCCAAACCTTTCTGTCTCCCATCAAAATTCATATCCTGTCACTATTCTAGGAGCAGAAAGGCTTCTCATTACAGCATCATTCCCCTCTTGCAAGAAACACTGATTGCTGCACTGGTGGCTTTGGAAGGCAAAGATGTAATTTAGCAAAATAATGTACCATGCTGATTAATTTAATGTAGCCCATGACTAATTATGGTAATTCATTACATCTACAATTAGGCTAAGTAATTTATTGCACTGCAGTCTCATAAAGCAGAGGATTTATATCGAGTTTTGAATGTCACCCAAAGGACATTTCTGTACCTTGTCTTTACTGAGGCGGAATAAGGCTGCCAGCTGAGATGAGCCCAAAAAAATAAAAGAGGGGTGGGAAGCCCCCCCAGACACCCTTCCTCTGCCGTTTTTTGATGCTTGTATTGTGGGCAGCCTGCAGGCGCAAGGAGGGCTGCTCTGGCTACAGCTGCCTCCTCCTCCTCCTCCAACTGCACCTTTGTGCGGATTGTTTGGCATCGCCTTCCCATTTCTTTTTAAACCACATCGCAATTTTATTCACTGTGAACCCCGGACACCTGACACACCAACTGGAAAACCTGCTGGGCTCTCAATGAAGAGGATTTGGAGATGACCAAGGAAAAAAAAAAGGGGAGGAAAAAAAATCCCCCTGTTTATTGTCTGTGGGTGTCTCTGTCACTTTTGCGGAGTACGTTGCGGTCTATCTCAACAAAGGCTTTTGCTCGCCTTGGAGAGATGAAAGGGGGACATTTCCCTTCACTTCGGAAAGCCGCGACTGCACACACGGCATTATTGTGAAATACAACCTCACTTGTACCCTGCAGCAGGGTTTGCTCCAGCACTGCTGCACTTTGGAGACCAATTTGTTTAGCTGATCACTGTCTCTTTGACGTGGCTGCAAATGTTACCTTTCTTTTTCAATCAAAAACACAGCAGGGTGTGCCATCTGTTTGGCACAGCCTTCACTCTCTTCCCCGATGCCTTTTTGTGCAGATCATTTTACATGGCAATTTGCACGACTCTTTTCTACCTTGATTTTGGTAAACATTTCTGCTTTCCTTTTTTAAAATAACAAGCCGCTCTGCCGAGCACCTTCAGCCTCTGCAAAAGTGGATAAAAAAAAGCCACGAGAACACAGGCAGTAAAACAGAATGGAAAGTATTTTTTAAAGCATGCTTTCGGAGCCAACGGCTGCCTGTCCTCGCATTGATTATTTAAAACAGACGTGTTTACCACAACCGCCTAACGCATTTTACACTACTGGGTTCCACATCATTTTCTTCCTTATATTTTACCTGGCAGGCACAGCTAATCAGAAGATTAATTTAACCATTTGAAAGACCTTTTTAAAGCAGGTTAACAAAAAAATAGCCACAGTATTAAATTGTCATTATATAACAAAAGCTAGCAGTAAAGCGGTTAACTATTTTTTCCCCAGCTCAGATGCTGCTCGGAGCAATGAAACCCCCTAAAGCAGGAACAGATGATCAGCACCACAAGCCGAAGCCACGGGGATGCTCATGGAGTTGTGAATGCTTCACGGCATACAAATGAATTATCCTCATTCTTCTCCTGCTGGAGCATATAGGCCAGACCTCATTAGGATTCAATATCGCTCTGCTTTTCTAATGTTAATGTTCCAGTTATATAAGAAATGTGAAAAGGGGCTATGTATGGGAGGGCAGGAGGGAGCTGATGCCACATTTATGGTCAACACGATGCCATAATTCAGAAAGCCGAACTTCATATTTTTGAGGAAATGACCCCCGTTTCCTATCTTTTCTCCCAGCCCTAATGCATCCTTTTGTCCCGCTAATAAATGGGATTTAATTGTCTGCCTACCCCACATTTCCAGCAACTGCAATAACAGGTTTTATCACCTTTTTTTTATTAAAAAAAAAAGACGCCGTGATTAAATATCAGATAGTGAAAGCTCCGAGTTCATTTCGCTGCGAAAGGGAAGATCACCCTTCGCGTTAATAAACAACTGTAGGAGTTTTCACCATGTAGGAATAACTCAGACTTTAGGCTGCGTTCTTTTGTCTGGAAGGCAGCAAGCAGGGTAATGAAAACAAAACCCACTGAGACATAAAAATACAATTTATACCTTTTTATCAAGCAAAGAGAAAGTTGGTTAACGTTTGAAAAGGGAGCAGTAATGTATATTTATTGACAATTTTATTGTAATAATTAGATGTTTACACAGTCTGGACATTGTGGCTAAATCACTTCCAGCATGTTTATTTGTAAAGGGCTGTTTTCAGGGCAGTGCAGGAGGCTCATTAAGAAGACAGACTGCATTAAGATTCAAAGATATTACTACTGCCCGGGGTTTGCTTGGCTGCTTTGGATTTGTAAAAATTCTTTTTAAGAAAATGTTTAAAAACAAAACTAAAAATGAAGAGAGGAAGTAGCATCATCCAACCAACCGGCAGTCCAGAATGAAGATGGAAAATAGAGAGTATTTTCTTTTGTAGAGGAAAAGTAATCAGTTTTCATTGCAAACTAACCTGGTGGTGTACATTTTAAACAGTGTCTAACACGTGGATGCCACTTCCAAGAGCCTCTTTGTGGCTGTTAATATACATCAACATGTATATTTATATTGCTTTTCTGCATCAAAGAGGTGTCTTCTTTTTACTTTGTTGTCTTTTAGGAAGCACTGCTTGCTCACCTTTAGGAAGTCCTTCAGGCAGGATTTGGTTTCCCCATTTATTGCATTTGTAGGTGCCTTTTTTTATTTCAGCAGAAAGAAGAAGGATCTCATTTTACTGCAAGTCCTGAGAAATGTTTGTTATTAAGCAGGAAGCTTGATTTTTATAACCAAACCACGTTTGATTTTTATAAGCCAATAAACAAGTGAAACTTGCATACTCGGTTTGCATAGATCTAAATTCTCTGTGCAAGCCTATTTGGGGGCATTTTTCTCTAATCAATCTAAAGCCATTTGTATGATCTGAAGAGAATTTCACACCTGCCAAGAGAGGCTAAACACCAATTACCCATTTTTTCTGGTTTTACAATGGTAAAAGAAGAGACGGCAGCTGAAACAGAAAGAGCTCTCAGTAACACAGCCTCGACGAGAAAGTCCTTTTACATCAAGTTTCGCACCGAAGCGCACACTGCGCTGCATTCAGTGCAGTATCTCTCTTAAAATCCAAAAACTCTTTAAAAATGAAGGCAGTAAATAAGCTATACCATTGCTCCTGCCCAAGTACGTTGCCATTTACAATTAAGAAATCGATATGCAGTATTTATTGCTGAAAGATTATGCAGAACGAGTTGCACGTAAAAGGAACCGTGGGCTCAAACCTGCCTTTGCAGGGTTAGCTGCCGTTTAGCTGGGAAGATGCTATTTTTCCCCAGAAGCAGGCTTGTTAAATGCCATCCAGCACGTTCCACATAAATGCTGCCTGCTCCCCGCCCTCACAAATAAAAACAAAGACCATGAAAGAAATGGATAAAGAGATGTCAGTTTGCAGAGAAAACACTGAGTTATATTTCCTGGCAGCTGCACAAGACAACTTAGAAACTTAAAAATCTTACAGATTTAGTTTTACAAGTCAATCACGGCTATATATTTGGCCTCATAATTACTGTCAGCTTTGACAGGGGAGGCAATAATTTTTCTCCTGACATGTGAGTTTCAATAAAATCGGGTAGCCACATCACAGAACACATTCTTACACAGAGAATTAAAAGGACTTCTCACAGAGATAAAGACTACTGGCAGGATTAAATATATGTCATACATTCAATTAAAGAGCATGATAAAAAAAGGCCTGTCTTTGCAGGTGGACCTGATCCTAAGCCTATTATAAGGATGAGAACATTTCTATTTCACTATACTGTGAAGAAATCCCTCAGAAGAGGAGAAAAACAACAGGCACAAGCAAATGCTATTTTTACCTTTTCCTCTGTTTCATAAGATATTTAGACAGCAAAACAATAACATAAATTTAACTACCTGTGGTCAGAAAGCAGCTGAAATTTGAAAAGGTAGTTATTTTGCTTAGAAATAAGAAACCCTTAGCCTGGTAATTGGAATCAACGCGACGTTGCACACAGTCGCAACTGGTTTAATATCTGGTACAGAGTGTCGTGCTTTAAGGCAAAGCAAGGTTTGTGAGACTTGAAAGAAACCTTTAACTTAGTTAAAATCTACTGATTGTAGATTAAAAGAATAAATCAGTAACTTAAATAAATAAAAAAAATATTAGGTAATTAACAGGCTTGTTGGGCAGGAAATAGTGAACTCAGTTCCTGCCTGGAGCCTGCGAAGTGGAAAGGCTATGAGAAACATTTGAAGGCAGACAGCAGGGGTTGTTTCAGTATACCAGGCACATTAAAACTAAGAGCGGACTCATTCTGCCATTTCAAGCGGTGTCAGCTCACCGCTGACTCACAGAATTGCAGAGAACTGGCCTGGGACAGACCTTAGGAGGTCATTTAGCACATGCCCCAACCCCAAGGCACGAATCGCTATGCCTCAGTCGTTCCTAGCAGGTGAGTTCCTCCCCTGCAGGTTCTCCAAATCCTCCACATGCAAGCAACCCCAACGCTCCGCTGCCCTCACCGTTGGAGAGCTTCAGCTTCTGCCTGATCTGCCTCTACCTGGGAGCAGTGTAAGCCTATTATTTCTTGGTGTCATCCAATGATTAACATGACTCCATTTAGCAAACTAGGGGTGTAAGTCTAACTGTGAGCAAAAGGTCACTCAGGCATTCCTAATGTATGATGGGGCAAAGGATAAAAATGACCAATTTGGAGCTTCTTCTAAAGCTGTGCCTTGTATCGCCCACCCTTTGTTTGAAAGAGATGGAATTACACCCCAGGCAGGCCAGAGCAGACACTGTGCAGGCTCCTGGCTAGGCAAGAGCCATATTTCCTGCTACTTTCAGAATGTGCAACTCCATTAAGTCCTCAGAATTGGACTTAATTATGAGAGCAATAAATTTGGCCTAGAGAAAATAGAATATACCAGGAGACATGGGGACTGTCAGTGGCCCATACACAGATGCTATAATTCTGTGTCAGTATACCCATATAACAAGATATATCCTCATTATTATACACTTATTCCTTGGCTGAAATGATAGAGGCACATTCTGAGCGTTCATCTACCTTTGACAGCTGTCTGTTATGAAGGTTGCAGAAGAGAGTACTAATATCTGCCCCTACACCATTTACACTTGGTACACCAAGAGAAGGGGCAACAAAACAGAGGGGGTAAAACACACCTTTGCACTACACTAGTCTAATGCTGGTGCACCTGTAATGTTTGTGAAAGAGTAAGTCCTCGTTAATGCTGACAAAACCAATCAGAGCTCAGCCCAGAGTCTACAGTTCCTCAGCACGTGAGCTGGGAGTTTGAATTTAGTACCACACAGAAAGCTTCCATCTCAGACCAAGTTGATCTCTGGGCAGCTGGAGATCAGAACCTATCTGATCAGNGTGAGCTGGGAGTTTGAATTTAGTGCCACACAGAAAGCTTCCATCTGCTTACAAGGACTATCTCAAACCAAGGAGATCACCGGGCAGCTGGAGATCAGAACCCACAAAGCCATCTACTTTGTGCTCATAATGCTCCCCTTGTTTGTTAAGAGCTGGGCACAGGATGATTTTGAACATAAGAAACACTTGGAGATGGATAAACTGACACCCTATACCCAGGTGGGTACCTCATGGCTAGCGTATCCCTTAAATTATAGAAATTAACTTTCCACAACACTAACAACTTGATTTTAAATCCTGTATTTCACACGTCAGGAGTTGTAGGAGCACTTCCAAGGAAGCCAAGGGAGCCACGTGCCTGAGCGCTTCCTATTGTCAACAAGGAGTTAAAACTGTGCCCTCAAATTAAGAATTACCTACACACCTTTTGCTGAGGTTAAGAGGGAGTCACATGGCTACGCTCCCCTGTGTCAGACTGCACATGCAGAACCGACTCTGTTTTCAAGAAGCAAGCAGTGGAAAAGACAGGAGATGGTTTTGTCATTGACAACTGCCTACATTTCAATTTTTTCTGTGCTCCCAGCAGAAATGACGACGCTTAGGGTGAGCAGAGCATTCAAGAGCCCACAGACATAGGAAGGGCAGACACTAATAAGTGTTATGATGAATGTAGTCTGAATAGCTACTGTAATTTCAGCGAATGCATTTAGCAAACAGTGTGTCTGCTGTTCCTGTTAACTGGGCAAAATTATTGAAATAATTGTCTGAATTATCACAATTAATTCATAATCGAACACTGTTTACTACAGGAAATAATGCTCGCAGTAGCTGGTCAGCACTCTGTTCAATGATCCTTAGGAGGCATTCTGGTTGGTTTAAGCCTGAATTACTATACCACATATTCCCTGTGTTTCAAACGTTATGACATCTAAGAAAGGGTGTTTTGCAAGAAGGCCTCCTTAACAGGAGCAACATCAACCCAAACGTGTAAAACAGGACTCCATGTAAACAACATTGCTTTTACCAGTCCATCCAATGGGCATGCTGAAATCCCTTTGTGGTCCACACATCCTCCTAGGAAGCATCAGCTGTCTGAGGACACATAAACAGGAACACATCACACCATGACTACTACATGTACTACTCTGATGGATCAGGGTATAATTCAACATCCCAATCCACACGTGATGCACAAACACCTGCTAGCTCACTGAAATTACTAGGGATGCTCAGTAGCAACACTGCAGCTGAAGGGCTCTTTCAGATGAGAAAGGATCAGTTTTCAGCAAGGGGCCAGCCACATTTGTCTGCTTGCCTAAGCCCAGCACAGACCACTGTTGGTACAGATTGAGGTTCACACTGACACAGACAGTCATTTCCTTAGTCTGCATCTGAAACATCCATTTGACCCAGTTCCGTAAAACTCTGATGTTTCAGGAAGGTGCCCCGTGGTGCATGGTCACCTCATTTTTATAAATGAACGAAGAAATTCAGTGAAGACAGAGTATTTACAGAAGTGAAACTCATAAAGACATCTTAGCACGAGGGATTATTGTAGATGATGCCCCTGCATTTCGAAGTTTCACTCACCTTCTGAAAAATTGCATAGCCCATGAGAGAAGATGCTCATCTCCTGAGCACTGCCTTCAAAGCAGTGCCAGACACATCAGAGGGAAGGCAGTTCTGGCCAGGAGAAGTCAGTAATGGCCTATAGGTGATTGCGAATAGCTGTCATAAGACAGTAAGGAGCTGAATGGGTAATCTCAGCCTAGCAGCATAGAAATACCCACATCACCTCTAACGTGCCAGTCTCAGAAGCAATAAAGAGTAAATGGCTAGAAGCTGGTTATTTTTTAGACCTCCCAAAACAGTTCCCATCGCTGATAGATAGGATTCCCTATTTTTTTGTAAGTTTTTTTAAGTAGTGGAAATAGGTTACATGCCCAGCCCCAGCACATGCCCCTCTTCACTGTGGTTTAATACATTGAAACCAAGTCCAAAACGTGCTTGAAAAAAGGGAGAGGGGGGCAAATGCTACAACAAAAATGTATTGGCACAGGCAAACAAAAATTAGTGTTGCAAAAGACATAGATTTTCCTAAGTGCCACCTGATATAATGCACTAAGAATCTTATCATGATAAAAACACAGGGCAGGAGAGAAGCTTCTGGAATAAAGCCTTTAAAAAACTGGAAATGCAGATTTTTAGATATACCTTTTTTCTACAGTGAAGGTGGTGCAGCTAGTACGAGCAATCAGATATAAATACCTTCCAGAGAGGAGAAACCAGCATCGAAACACACTGCAAGTGATGACATAAGAAAACCCACTCCTTCCCATACACACACGTGCATACGCGCCTGACTGCTTTTAACTTAAATACAAGGAAAGGAGGGCAGTCCTCTCTGAAGGCAGCAGCAGCAAAGGAAGAAGGTCCCCCTGGTTCCCTGATGCCACATGACTGTTTCATCTCTGCCTTCCAAACTGATGTCAGTCCCAGAGGCTGAAGACCACCAATGAATAAACTGACACACCTGACCAACAGTCTGCGCTCTGCTCTTCTCATGCTGACCCTATCGTACCCCAGTATGATGTGACTATTAAAAAGCAGCATTGGGCCACGTCAGCTCTTGGGTGGGAGATTGCCAAGGCACACTTCCATACTGCTGGTGCTTGAAAGATTGATACTCATCCTCTGTAACACTTTCTTCCCTTTAACCTAGGCAGCTCTGCACAGAGGTCACTTCCGCGGTGCTGCATACCGTATCTTGTGGCACGAGGTGTAAAACTAAAGCCCCAATTGCCTGTGGCCACTAAAAATCCCATGGCACTATTTACAAATATGCAAGCAATTACAGCAGACTGGAAGTGGCCAAACTGGTAATTCTATTCTGCCAAATAAATCCTCCCACTGTAACCCAACCTGGAATTATTATTCCATCCCACAGTATAAACTTTAAAGTCTGGCTGTAAAATGCTCGTTAGCCATCCTGTGTCTTTACGAAGGAGCAATTGCTTCACTGTAGCGCTGAAAGGAAGTCTCGTTGTACAGGTTGTGAGGCACTGAGGCTGCTTTAGGAGGAAAGCTCAAAAACATCAGTTTCCTACAGTAGAAAATTAAGAGAGATAGACTGTAGTTTAAGAGCAGTTGAAACTACCTGCATCATCTCCTCCCAGCAGCATTCCTTCTCAGACTGCCGGCACAGCTGTACTTCATTCTCCCACACATTGCTGCAAGATGACACCTTGGATTTTGAAGTTTTTCTTGCTAATTAAAAGAAGGTTCCTCCCAAAAGGCTGGGAAGAAGCTGACATTTCCAGTTACAAACTTGCCTCACGCTGGCACAGCTTTTATGTCGAGAGGTTTTGCCTCTACTTTTCATTGAACCCTGCTCCCTACAAAGTTCTGAGCAACAAGGTAGTTTGGACTAAGGAAAATTCCAGACTGCAGAAACAGAATTTCCTAGAGCCTATTAAAAAATTGCTCCTAGACAAATACATAATATTACAATGCACGGTTTACAACTGCCTGACCTGCTTTACCATTGAAAGGAAAAACCTGTTCCTTGACACAACAGTTAGGTTAGTGACATCTCTTCACCACCTTGGCCTCCCTTAGCCCTTCTCATAGCAAGCAGAGACTGGCCAAGTCATATTTTCATCCCAGAACAACAACATAGAGTGCTGACACCCAGATTGAATCCATGATTTTAAGTCCATAGTTTGAGGTTGGTTGGTGCTGGTTCCTCACAGTAAGACACAGAATACTGGGCAGTGCTGCTGATTTGGAAGAGCACTCCTTGCTGAGCTCAGTTTTCCTAAATAAGTATGGTACTAAGCAGCCACTTGTCTGAGAAATGTCAGCTTCAGAGAGCCTGGTAAGTGAAGGTCTTATCAGTACATCACACCACATGAAGTAGAGAGTTGTTTCTAAGGTTACCATGCATACACTTACTCCCACAGTTACCTACTAATACATTTTTCATCAACCTGAGGAAGAGAGATGATGGAAACATTAAATGGCTCATGCAGCTGAAAAACACTGATGACATCTACCTGTTTTAATATTTTACAGCTTTCCTACAGATCCCAGTGAACTTTATCCAACCAGGAGTCTCATCTACAGCCTCATCTTCAATTTGCTTTACCTGAGACAGGGAAAAAAAAGAAAGGGGGGTGGGGGTTTCTAACTTGGCTACAGAGATGTCAGTGCCTTGCTTTAGTTTAGTTCTGGAACTCAAGGAAATGATTGTGTCTCCTACAGAAATAGAAGACTATTCAGCTAAAGACACTTTGGAAATACACTGCCAGCTTCTGAGTTACTCTTCTGACAGCCTGGTCCAGAATGATGAAATTCAATAGCTTTTCAGTTTCGAGTCTTTGGATCAGGTTCTAAAGGTTTATTCTTCATGCTCTTTTCTAATGCTGTGAGATAGTCAGACTGCAGAGCCAAAAAGCAGCTTATGAATTTGCTTTTGAATATAGACTGGGATCTTGATTAGCATGCACACCGCGCTTAATTCCCATCAAATAAGGGGGGGGTTTATCATTGAGGTGCAAAAGGTAAGCTGATGCACGTCATGTGTCATAGATCTCCCTGATGGAAGAACCAGCTCATACACTACCATCAGCACATGTAATTAGTGGCAGTATACACAAAGAGTTATATCCTAATGAGATGCTGGGAAAATAAGTGATGTAGTGTGGTCCACACTACAGAGGTACGTGAAAAACATACCAGAGAGTGGCATGATTATATCTGGTACTATGAAAAGCATTTGTATTACCCTTACTTCTCTAAATAAATTCAAATGACAGCGCCATTTCATTTCTTCATTCAGTCTGGAGGCCAGATGGCATTAGAATCATTTACTTCACCTTGTTGTGCTTAATTACTACAATCAACACACTATTTTCCAAATTAATCATAACAAAGTAATTTCATTAGTAACACAGCAGGCTGTTGAATTATTAGCATCATAACAGTTTGCAAACAATTAAACTTTATTTGAACCTTAAAAATTTGCCGAGTAGAACATTACTGTAAGATCTAATGGCAGTATAGTACAAACCCGGAACAGAGCGAATCATCACGTTAAAAAACACGACACAGAGCAGGACTTGACACAAAATAGGAGTCTACACAACGCGTGCCTTGCCACCTCCTTTTCCAACAGGAGCCCAGGGCAAGCGCAAGCCCGAGCAGACAAAGCCAATAAAGCAGTACGCGTTTTCTCCCGGCGAGTTTTGTTTAAGCCGCACGAACACGGATTCCCTCATCCCGGAAAGCTTGAGCTATGTGATGGGATGTCAAAGCAACAACTCATCCCGGGGGCCGGGATGCTGCTTTACTCACTTCCAGGAGTGAGTCTCAGGTCATCGTTCGCGGTTTGAATGTTAAGGCGGTTCGGTTACTCCCCCCCACACGCAGCCGGGGGAGGGAAGTCCTATAGCAGAGCCACAGACAAAAGACGCCATCCGCCGCCTCCACCCGGGCGGGCACGGAGCTCATGGCTTGGGTCAGGACTCCCTCTCCTGGAGAAGCGGCAGCGGCGGCGGCGGCGGCGGGAGGGGGAAGGGGATGCGCTCGGACACCTCCTGTGCCGTGAAAATCTGCTGCCACCTACCGCCGCGGGCGGGTACTGCAGCGCGGGGACGCGCAGAAGAGCCGCGCAGAGCCGCGCAGGGCAAGGGCCGCGCTCCTGTTGTGCCGGAGGTCTCCGCTGGTCCTGTCCTAAGTCAAGTTTGACGCTGTCATGGTGTCAAGGGGCGGGGAAGGGTGTGGGTGAAGCCAGTCGCCCCAAAGTAGGCGGTGGGGGATTGCGGAATGACATCATTAATAACATCCCATTTCAGCAGGCAGATTTATTACGCTGCCATGTTAACACGAGAGAGGCAGCATTTCCAGCCGTGATATTAACGCTTCACATTCTGTACACAATCCACAAGTACCCTTGATAAATTAAAGCGGTAAAAGATCTGAAGACTACAATCTATCATTTTAATGCTTCGCTGATAACTTACAGAATCAATTTCAATGACTATCTCTGTTCTTAAAAATTACAACAAACCTCTGTACCCTGTTTGACTCCCATTAGGTTCCAGTGTACCATCAAGTATTACACTAGCTAACACAAAGCACAACATCTTAGTTTACTGAGAGGATCTAATTCCACCGTTAGACTAAGGTTACCTTTTAACCCAGTGTTTCAACCCACAGTGTTTCCAGGGGCCGCCCGAAGCCTAAACAGCACAGGCAGCTACAAGGGAACCTGCACAGGCTCAGCAGTTTCACAGTCTGGCTTGACCTGCCTCTTTGGCAGATTAAGGAATCACTCAAATGAAGCACGTGGGAGCATTCAAAAAGGTTGATCTTGCAGGCTAATACTAAATTTCCCTTGGTTTTGTTTGGAAATGTCACAAAATACACACTGAGCATTAAAAGGTTAACGCACACGTGAGCTGAGTGATAGCTGTCTACTTTTGAAGTCCATCTTAACTTTTCCACAACTAAGGAACAAGAGAACAGCCAAATTCCCTGAACGAACAAACCTGTAGCAGCTATACAGAGTGCTGGAAGTGTACTGGAGAGCAACAGGCAGCATGTGGCTGCTTGTGCCCCACATGTTAATTACTACCTATTTCATTTCCCAGCACTACAATTCTGTGAGAAGTGGCTAAAAAGAACATTTCTGGTGAATTACAATCAATTGCAGTTTAAGGTTTAACATACGCGAGGCAACGGTCTGACTACATCCACTGAAACCACAAAATGTGGAAAGTAGAATCATCTTCATTCCAAGGCTGGGTCTGTAAACTGCAGCTGTGCACCAATCCTGAGTTTGAGGGACGATTTCTTCTGATTAGGGAGAGCAAAGTTGAAAGTTCATCATTAAACAGAAGACCTCAAACTTAACACATTCAAATACCTACCCAGTCCAACTACCTACCCCCCTTCCGCAATCCTCTGCACAGATACATATGTGTACTGAAGTCAGAACTAACTAGAAAGGACACCCTTTAAAACCCAAAACAACTCTGGAAAAGGAACAGGTTTAATATTTCATACACAATCCCAGAAAAAGTGTTTTACTTGAACTTCCAATATATTTTGTCATAATCTTTATGTTAACAGGGCTCCTACAAAGGTTCCAGGAAAGAAATACTTATGAAAGAACAGAGAACAAGGGAACATATAAGCCATTACAGGAGATTGGATTAAAATGTACTTACCCAGGCCTCTCAAATCTCATACATCTCCATTAGGTAGGCTTTAGGCACCAAGCCAATGGTTCCCTTCAGTTCTCCTATCCACCAGCCAAAGCTATCGTACTCCTAATTGAAAACAATATGCAATATTAACCTTTAGTCTGATATAAATGCAATAGAGTCTTGTATGCAACTCCTTATGGATGCTTTCTCTTACTTACGGTTACAATAATTTCGAGCTGAAAATTAAAACGGTACATCTTTTTTAGTTAGAGGCATTTGCATGCAGAGTTAGGCAACGACAGAAGTTACATTTTAAAAAGGCCAGGCACACTCAGGAAAATGTCTTAATTATGGCCATGCTTCTCTGTAACACCTACTAAAAATAGCTCACCTCTCCATCCTCTATTCATCACAAATCTGAGAACCTTATCTCTCTAACCAAAACCTAATAGCACCATGTAGACGCTTAAGAATTAACTGGGATTCTTTCAGTATCACAAAAGGTAAAGCCTAAGAAACTTACATTCAACTTATTTCAAAATACCTATTTGCTTAAATGCAAAGGGGACGCTACATATCTACTACACAATCTCTGTCTACAGACAAACTCCACTATTGCTTTAGGCTTGCAGAAAATTCTACGGCAGACCTCATATCTGACAGATGACTAATGTACTTTTGTTCTAAATTTGTTTAGGCTTAGTGAGATAAATATGAAACAAAATGAATTATAATAGTTTAAAGAAATAATATCTTCCAAAAGCAATACCAAGTAAGAGTATTGTGGGATCCAAATCTAATTTTTTGCCTATGAGGTAAATATTTTAAGATCAATCCTAACAGCAGTTCAATAAATTGTAACAACTGAAATTGCGTGCACACACACGTCTATTGAGTTACAAATGAAGCATTATTAAAACAGAGACCCCACTCAAAATTGAATGATTAGTTAGACAGAAATTACTTTGAAACAAACACGGAAAATACAAAATACACAGATACTCTGATAAGCAACATCTGCTTCCTGCTACACCGCTCTTCTGACAAGGACATCAAAAGGCTGTAGTATTTGGAATTAATGGTCCTACTGAGACAAAACTATCATTTTGACTGTAGATAAAGCTTTTCAGTTATAAATAGTCAAGGGGAGCTTAAGGGTTAATGGCGTTTCATTAGATCCTGAGCTAGAGCTCTAACGATTTGCTGCTGGCATATTTGGCCTGGTTGTTCTCTAGGGTCCTATGAGGGGCTACTTTCATGTGGGTCCAGGTTTATTTTTTCTGCCTTTTTTTTTTAATACCCCATGCTTGCATGCAGGCATAAGCACACGTCTATATTTTCTTACAGTGGAAGGCTGTACATCATGCTCAAATTGAGCCTTTTTTTCCCCCTTCTCTTCACAGTAGAATCAGGAGATTCAAGAGATAATATCCTACTACCCATAAAATACTGCAGTAAGTGTGATTTAAAGAAAATCCACATAGAAAACAGCAGGAAAACTTTCACTTATAATGAGAAAGCTGAAAAAATAATTACACGTTCTTCCTCCTTCCACTGCTGTACAGATCACTAGGGATTGGTCTGGTCTGAAAGTCTAGAGGCATCTGAACCTGATCTTCAGTGCAAATTGTTCTCCACAGAAGTTAAGAACCGTTCATAACCTTTCCCATGGAGGTACACATTACACTCCAAATCCTCATAGGCTAAATAATACCCTGACACTGACGCTTGGATCAGCCTGTTTAAAAATCCGTTTTATCGCACAGTACAGCGGTTAAATACACAAACTGGATTTCTAGACCAAAGTGGGAGATTGCTGAAAGGAGCAGTGCTAACACACACCACTGGGATCTCGGCAATAAATCTCCCCAGGAGAAAGCCACAGAAGATTTTAAGCTGTTACATGGAAGTTGTGAAGTGACTGGCAGCAGTGATTAAGCAAGTTTTGCTAGACATCAGCCAAAAAAGCAAATAATACGTGAAATGAGGGAAGTGGGTTCGTTCAGCAGTCGTTAAATCGTGTATGACAAATGACAGAAAAAGCCTGTGAACCACATTATCCACTGAAAACGTTCCACTTTAGCAACAACACACGAGCTTAGAAACTATTGTTTTTAAAGAAATGACTCGGATACCTCAAGTGAGAATTAAAAGCATACTGCTGTTTTGAAAACTTTCTGGGTTTTGCTACTTATTAATACACTGCTTACTGCTCTGGCACGAGGCTCAGTGAGAAGATGAAATGAATTTGGATGTAACAGACTAGTAAACTAATTTAAGGATTCCCTGCAACCATTATACCATACAGCCAATACTGCAGCACTAAAGCTCTTATGTTACATTACTCTACGTAATAGAATGCAATACAGAATGTAAAACTATACATTTGCATGGGTCTCGAGAGCAACATGAATCCAAATTAAACTATCCGTACTCTACAGGATAAAGTCTGAACAAAACCATAATGCCAATAACGATGTGGGGTTTAGAATAGTTCAATAGCACTCCCTTTTAAACTAACATGCAGATGTTTGTTTTTAAACTCCTAACCACTCCTTTCTGTCCTCAGAACCACAGAAGAGTGCTTGGCCCCAAGGCAGATCACAGAATGCTGAAAAGCAGCTCAAAAAAAATCACCTAGTACAACCTCCCTGCCAGAGCAGGGTAAGCAGTTCCCCCCAGCCCTTTCTTGAAGTCCTATATAGAAATTCATACCTCAATTTAAAATTATCAATATTATCAATAATAAATCCTTTGCAGCACTATCATGCAACTAATACACTGCTGCTGTGAGGTCCATATACTGCTTCTTAAGGTTTGTAGGATAAAAATTTAAAGCCCACATTTGTGGGAAANTGGCCATGCGATAACTCTCTTATATATTGTAAGACTTGTATATTAATTGTTAAGAGTTGGGAAGCACAGTGCTTTTGCAAGCATCAGCTTCAGATCTCAGGTAGCACCAAGTTTACCATCTAGTATCCATCCCTCACTACATTCAGCTCTTAACATCACGGCTAACACAGGCAAGGGACTGTACTTCAGAAGGACTGATAAAATAATAAAGAGTCCTTTAATCTACAGGAAACCATTGTAGTCAATTTATAAGAAATATTGCATCCCTTTGTAGAATGTGTAATTATTTTCTATTAATCATGTGCTATAAAGCTACATTATGTGGTTATTCTGTTATCACTAGAAAGAGGCCTGCAGTCAGCTCCTGACAATGTTAGGTAATTACTAACACAAAGCTTCTTTCTCCTTATGTAGAAATGCTATCAAGATCCAGAGGTGCTGTGATGCTCACTGTATGAAAATAACTCTCCAAAGAAATTCAATAACTGCAAAATGAATTGCTCCAAGGCAAACAGAAATGGGGGGGG
>VZRI01005541.1:59674-120552 GCA_013397515.1 Upupa epops | reverse complement strand
AAAAAATAGCTATGATGCAACTCTTGAGTGCAACAGGGCTTGCCTTTGACTCAGAAATAATCTTGAACATTTGTCATTCCCTGGAACAGTATCAAGAACTGAATACATTTGGTAGCGTAACAAACATGTTGCTGTTGAAAAGTCATCCCAGACAAACTATGCTGGCTTTTCTCTCTGTGCTTTTGTGTTGCATCTGTATGTTGTTCAGTGACAACTAGACACTGAAGTCAAAGATCTGAAATGCAGTTTGTTTATGGAAGAAGATTTCATCTGTGTCCAGCATCCTCTTGAAAAGAAGCATATACAATGAATGCTTAACGATAATGCAGAGAAGCACTGGAACACCATAAAGGGAGAATGTAGCAATCTTGAGGACTAGAAAAATGGATATGAGATTAAATTTTATAGCATAAGGTGTAAGGTAATAGAATTCCTGGTAGAAATTGAAGCCATGAGTTAGGAACAATAGGAAGGAAAACATTTTGGTATGCAAGCTGATCACATCACGACTATGACCTTTCAACCCTCTCTATATGATATGATCCTAAGATAAACTGAGGAATGGGGTGGAAATGAGAAGCAAGCATGCCATTATACAGAGCACTTGTGAAAGCTTATCTGGAACAGCTTTGATCATCAGTGCTTGGAAAAGCCTCATTTGCATTGTAGACTGTAGGAAAAAAAAATCACCATCATCAGAGGAATGGCAAAATTATCTGATGAGAAAAGGCTAAACCAGACAGGTTGTTTAGCCCGGTACAATGAAGGCTGACAGGGCATAAGAATGCTGACCATGCCTAACAGCATGAACAGTGGAGAAGAGCCACTGCTGATGAAAGGTAGTGACAACATTAGAACAAACGGGCATTGCATGGCCATGACACATACAGCCTGGAAATAAGAAGAATTTCTAGCCCTTATTGTGGTGGCATTCAACAACAATAGTGGGGCCACAAAATCCTGTTTATTTTTAGATAATTTTACTAGTGTTGTAAGAGTTATGGACTGGACAGCATGAGCCACAAAACCCCTTCTAGCTCAGTGTCTCATGCCACCTCAAGTAAAAAATCCCAACCTTCTTTCAAAGCTTTTATTGATTTTCAAGTACAAGCCATCATCGGCTCTTCCCATATGCTGTACATAAAGCAATCCACACATGACGCTTGTAATGAGTTTCATTGCCTCTGGTCAATGGGAACAGAGTGAGCTCAACTTATTTTACTGGTGGAAATCTAGCCATGGGATCTCTTCTGGGACAAGCAATACTACTTCTTTGCCATACGCTAGGCCCACTCAATTTTTACTGTAAAGGAAAATAGCATGAATGGAAATTACTCTTCAGAAGGCAGAAAAGAAATAACTCGATGCATGCTATATGGAACACAGAGAATCTTTTGGATATAGTGAAGATAAAATTAAAAAAGGAAACTTAACTGCATAGGAAAACCTGCAGGAGTGAGCAAGCAGACATGCCCCTTCCCCCCAAAATGATTTGATGGAATGTGTTACACAGATGGAGGGGTCTTACATCTCTAACTCTCTTAATAACACTGAATAGGCCTACATGAGAAAACATTCTTTCCATTGAGTTATCATTATTTCCCAGCACTGCCTACAAAGTCTATTGAAAGTAACCAGCTGTTCATATTTTATCTCAGTGTGACACTGATGAATCCAAAATGGTAACTTAGAGCTCTGTTAAGTGCAGAATCAGCTTAACTACTGTGGAGAAACAGAACAGGTGCACTATGCATCTATGCATCCTATGCACAGGAGGTTTTAGCAGTTGTACTGACAAAATTACATCTATTAACATAAATTTTAAACAATAATAACTGCATGCAGCTTTTGGCTGAGTGATGATCTTTAAGTTTTTTTCCAGCCTCATGATTACTGTTATACTGTGATACTAGGAGAGAAGGACAGACTACAGCTACATATCAGCTGAACTGGGGAAATCGTATCTAATGTTCTGTGATAATTCCAGGTCTGAAGAACCTGAGAAGACAAGACAAAAATTATTTCAAGCAGGAAACAGAGTCTTACATATCTATATCTGAAAAAATTTAGATCTCAAATCATGCAAACAGTATATCTGAAAATTCATGTGTGTGAGGGAAAAATAGGACTTTTCCTGGACATGGATACAAGAAGTAGAGTTTCACACATTTCCTTTGCAAGATAAATTATGACAGAAAATAGTCTATTTCTGATCATTAACAATTCCCATCCAAGACTCAGGAAATATGAATCGGAACGTCTATAGGTGTTCCCTTTTGTTCCCCTTTCTGATGCAAACTGTCAAACTTCATTAAGAAAAAAACTGCAATTAGTTTGAGATTCTGTCATCTAACAAGTGAGAATATTAACAATTAAAAATACTTTCCATTAAGGTTTTGGGACATGGATTCTGTTCTACATTTATATTGTGTTTCATTTATCTGGTTTACATTTCTGCAGAGAGCAGAAGTTGGCAGCTAGTGTAGTTAGTACTGATAAAATCAGAATTAGAAATGAGAACTAGCACCAGCCTATGGTTTATACCAATGCAAGAAACTTCTTAACACTGTGGGTTTGTCCTTCAAATTACCCTAAGCCTCATTGTCTATGCTTTTACTTATAGTATCTATGAATCTGAAGCCATAAAAGTGTCCCAAATTAACTCTCTACAGTAATAATACAGTAAGAAAAGGTTTGGCCCTGAAGAAGGCACGTGCCCAGGGAGTTCCCAGGTGAAATTCAAAGCAGGTTTGTTTAAAGAAGTCTAAATGGAGAGGAAAACGCAATACAGCCTTGAAGTGCCAGCCCCTCGAAAACTTTAACCTCTGCCTTTGCTACCCAGCTGATGCATTAACTTTACAGTAGATGTTTTTCTTCAACAGTGCTTAAGGAATGCATGTGTTTGCAGCTGTAGAAAAAAAATGTCTGACTGTCTGACCTCCCATGCCAGGGGAATACAAGTGGTAGTGTTTCCTTAAACTTGAATGTGGCAGCTGAAGTGAACACAAACATCTGAAAATAGACCTTTCTGTCCATTTGCTTTTTATGGCATCTAGTGAGATTTTCAGAAGGGCTGACTTTTTGCCTTAAAGTATGATTTGGATAAAACTAGAACTAGCAAAGGTAATGGTTTTGTGTAATTAAAAAAAACACTGCTGGAAGCTGCCTCATGTAAACTGCAGGAATACATTTGTGATTTTACACAACTGCTTTCAGATGGGATTTTCAAATACTCGGTGCCATAATGTGTACCATAAATGTGAACAGTATATATTGGAAGAGAGATGTTTTCAGTTTTGGCCAGAAGTAACTCGTAATGTTACAGAACAAAATGAACTGGCCAGCTGTAGTCTATTACAGTAGCTTCAAGGTATCAATCATCTGTATATCCAGCTATTTTACTGTATGTTCTTCACCTCTTCTGTCAAATACTTGTTTAATTTTTCTGTTGTTAATAAAACTTGTTTGAATGGTAATTTCCCTGCCTGTGTGCCAAGTGTGGCGATGGACAGCAACATCCCCTTGGCCAAAACCACACAGAAGCATTCATATGCCTAACTGTCTGGCTGCAGCAAACAGTTATAACAGCGGGAAATGACATCAGATGATACTTCATACTCTATAAAATAAGTTTAGGCCAACACTTAAGTTGATACTTTATTACAGGATAGTCACTTCCACTTGGTTTTCACTGTTCTCGTTTGTCACTTCCTTTCCTGAATGCCTAGCATTGTTCTAGCACCTGCATCTTGGGAATGTGAGGAGTCTGTAGTACTTGATTTTCACAACATCCTCATGAAGTGAACTTCCAACCTTTAGTAATTACGTGAAAATACATCATCCTCAGGTGGGTGAGTTCCATACCCTATACATACCCAAAGAGAGACACTGAATTTTATGACAGGACTGCAAGTTGTCCGAAAGAAAACTGCTGATGCTTACCATCAGAGCAGACCTTAACTTTAACTAGAGTAGAACTACATTGAACTGAATTAGCTCCATTTAATGAGGAGCAGGTCTTCATTTTTATGGGCATTTCTTAAGCTGCACATGTAAATCCACATTTAGATACATAAATACCTGATTTGCAAGATGTAGTGAATATGGGCAGACCCCTGGAACAAAGTGTCAAGCTGTACGCTGAAAGGAGCACTGCATCTAGCTCACAGAGGGTTTGCTCATGCACAGCGTAATTGAGAAAGAGAATGGGACACAAGAAAAGGGTCTCAAAGGAAAAAAAAAGAGAAAATGAAGACCTTCTCTGTATGTATTATGACAGTTCATGAGTTCATGGGAACTGGCTAAGGCAGCTGCAGCCTGCAGCAAACACTAGGAGCACTGCCAGAACTACACAGCTGCAAGACTTCGACCTCACTTCTTGCTGACTGAAGCTCATCTTCATCCCCTACCACAGGAGGAGCTCCCATAAAGTGAAGGTCTACAACATGCAAGCCATTACCAGCTGCTTTTGTGAAATCTTTCTGCCTGATTCAACAGTGTTATCTTTATTTGACTATACAGGTATTGGGGAGCTAGACTTCCCAGGAACAGAATTTTGAGCTTGAAGATCCAGCCAAAATATCTGGTAAATTCAAGCTATTAAATATGCAGTGGTAGCAGGATGTTTTGTTATTTATCTCTTTTGTTGTTATAATAGAATTTAAGCTGCCTTTCTGTGCTGAAAAACCCCTGTGAAAACCATGGCTGCCAGCTTTACTCTCACAGAGGAGGATTATTAATTGTTCACTGAAGGAGAAAAAACCAACAATGGTAAGAACTACAGAGATAGGGCACTGACTGCCTCCCCTCTCAGCTGGAGGGGGTCATGTGAAGATAAAGACCAAACTTGGAGAAGAATTAAATGGAAGTGGGGAAAACAGGGAAGGCAATGAAGCGCGTACTAGTTGCGGGGCAGTGCTTTACTGCTAGAAGTAATTCAGCTTGATATTTCACTTAACACACTGTAACCTTTTAGCCATAACCTACAAGGCAGTTTCAGCTGCAATTTCATGGCTCTCATTGCTCATATTCATCCCTTTCTACTTATACATGAAGGATCTTATCTAAAGTACATAATGTGTCTGGAGCTTAAACCAAGTACAGCTCTCT
The DNA here is from genome assembly GCA_013397515.1 of Upupa epops. NCBI lineage: Eukaryota > Metazoa > Chordata > Aves > Bucerotiformes > Upupidae > Upupa > Upupa epops. The sequence continues at coordinate 115,443 of VZRI01005541.1, read as the reverse complement.
TCCTTGGCCACATTACCATTTATCTATGTCCTCCACAACTGAACATACAGATTCTTTTCCTTTACTAAAAGTATTGGAATGGTGCTTACTGCTTACTTACTTTTGTGTTTACATGCCTATGAACATAAGGAGATAGTCAAAGGAATGATGAGTTGAAGAAATGAAATAATTCTAAGAACAGTGAAGGTTGTTGTCATTTTTATCTTGTGGGAATGTGCAAGGTTTACATCCCACACTTGCATGCCTTGCCCTTTCCTCTGACAGGTTCATAGTTACAGTGGAATGTAACTAAAGGCAGACCCACTTATAGCTGAGTGGCAACCCTAAGCAGATGCACCCAACACTGAGCTTCCAACATCAAGGCAGCGATCTTGAACTGGTTTCTGTACCAGGCAAGAAACCAGCAATGTTGACAAAGCACTGAGATAACATATCCATCAAGAAGCTCCATTTTATTCTGGTCTTATACTTGACAGAGTATATAACCTCTAGTTAAAAGGGACAGAATGCTAGGAAGTTAACCAAGGGCTAAAGAGATTGTGGCACAATTTCTTGCCCAGCAAACTGACTGCAGTATCACTTGCAGACACCCACAGAATAAGGTGGCCTTCAGGCATGCAAGCATAAAAAGAAAAAGAAGATAGGAAGATCAGCTAGTATACTTGCATGTTCACTGGCACCTATGCTTTCAGTAGTAACACAGTTTGTCATAGGTTTATTTGGGCAACAACATGCTTTTCTCATCTGCTAAGGTGTCACGCCATTTGGGATTGCCTGAGTAAGAATCTGTGCATTACAGTTGACTGACCTTTGGCAAGCAAATGAGTCTCAGGCAAAATGAACACCTGGTAAAAAGCAAAGAACTGATGGCCACTTCACACAGTGGCCCCACCCTTTACACAGTGGCTCATCAAGGATGTCCAGTGAGCCTGGAAATTGAGTTAGCTTTAACACACAGCTGTCACTGCTGTGGATGGACTTCTCTGCAATGAAGTATCACAGTATCACAGTAATGATAACGTTGGAAAAGATCTTAAAGATAATCCAGTACAACCTAAATCCAAATAAACCAAGTAACATCTAACATCTAGATCATGCCACTCAGCACTTCATCCAGACTAACCTTAAACACCTACAGGGATGGTGACACAACCACCTTTGTGGACAGCCCATTCCAAAACCGGATTACTCTTTCAGTGAAAAATCTTTTCCCAATGTCAAGTCTAAACCTCCCGCGATGGAGCTTAAGACTGTGACCCCTTGTCCTGTCTCCAGTGTCCAGGGAGAAAAGACCAACCCCAGCCTGACTACAACCATCTTTTAGGTAGTTATAGACAGCGATAAGGTCACCCCTGAGCCTCCTCGTCTCCAGGCTAAACAAAGCCAGCTCCACCAGCCTCTCCTCATAGGGCTTACCTTCCAGCCCCTTTTCCATTCTAGTTGCCCTTCTCTGGACTTGTTCCAGCCCCTCGCCATCCTTCCTAAACTGAGGGGCCCAGAACTGAACACAATACTCCAGGTGTGGTCTAACCAGTGCAGAATACATGGGGAAGATATCCTCCCTCTCTCTGGTGGCCACACCATTCCACACCATCACAGGCCAGGATGCCATTAGCCCTCGTGGCTGCCTGGGCACACTGCTGATTCATGGTAAGTGTAGTGTCCACTAGTACCCCCAGGTCTCTTTCCACCTGGGTACTCTCCAAGAACTCCATCCCCAGCCTATAGTTCTGCCTGAGGTTGTTATAACCAAAATGCACAACCCAACACTTAGCCTTGTTAAAACTCATCCTATTGGAGTCTGCCCATCTCTCCAGTCTGTCCAAGTCCCTCTGCAGGGCCCTCCTACCCTCCAACAGATCAACACGGGCTCCAAGCTTGGTGTCATCTGCAAATTTGCTCACGATGGACTTCATCCCATCATCAATATCATCAATGGAGATGTTAAACAGGACCGGACCTAACACCAGCCCTTGGGGGACACCACTAGTAATGCGTCTCCAACTAGATGCGACACCATTTACTACCACTCTCTGGTACTGCATTTCCAGTCATCTTCTGCCTTGTACAGCTATTTCCCAAAAAGACTTTTCTGTGTCATAAAGGACTGATCCTCATAGCCATAGCTTTTGCATTCCACAGCCCGAGTGGGATCAGACTGACTTATGCAGCAATTACAAGGAAGACCTGCCACTGCACCAGAAAAAACACTGCAACCTTTTACTTCCACATTACTGTGGATTTCCAGAAAAAAAATTCTAAGGACACCTGACAATCTCTCCAATCTCTTACTTTTAACTCCCCAGCCAGTATCCCAGCTTAGGGAGGAAGCTGCTTGTACTGGGAACTTATTTTTGCTTCCCGATGAAGGAATTTTCTGCTAGATAAGACCACTGTGCTGTTTGTACCAGTGGGTCTTACCCAGTAAGTAAGAGACCAGCAGAGCCCAACAGCTCGTAGGACACTGCAGTCCCATGTTATCAGCAAGAAGGCTCTTCAGAATTTTTTTTAAACTCTTTTTTAAGATACACTACAACTAGTAATAAATAGCCTAGTACTATGGATGTGCTAAAAGTATTCCTTTAGATGACTTTTATTCTAAGAAAAGATTAGGGAGGCTCACTATACAGTAGGAGTCAGATGTACTTGTCCTAAAATACTTCAACACTGTACTGGGAGAAAATCGTATCAAATTCCATCCAAACTAAATTATTCCTTTAGTTTCAAATGGACAAGGATCACACATATAGATGATTAGTACGTAATGGATATTGATAGCTTTAAGGAATAGATTTGCCCTCAGGAAAGTTTACTTCTTATTAGGAAAAAAGAAAACTAAAGAACTTTTCAACTAGATTAATCCAAAGCCCAGTTATTTCTGCCAACACAGATGCATTAGACCAGAAATCTTTAATTTTAAGAACACGGTAAAAAAATCAAGTTAAAATTTCATACCTGTCCATCAGTCCCAATGGTGCCTCCACAATCTGTGAGGAGCTCAGACACATCATAATAGCTAACAAACTCCCATAAACAGGCTTCCAGATTCAGATTGCGGTAGAAGCGCAAGGTGTTGAAGCCTCTAATTATTGGGCTGTACTGATAGGGAATGGTCTCTCCAATAACATCTGGATTTTGGGTAGCATCAGTTAAGAAACCATGGTGGGTCTTCACTTCTGTGTAATCTAACAGATTGGAGCATTTATGGTTTCCAACTCTAGTTCCATCAGGGCTAAGTGTCAGCTCAAAATTGGAGAGCTCTCTTGTAGAAATAACAGGAAGCATACCTAAAAAACATCAATTTATAGCACTATCACTAAATTTCATTAATTTAGCCAAAGTTGTCAAACACTAAGCATGTTATGCAGTGCTTCTAGATTTTGTATGACAATATCATCCACAACAACGTATTTATATTGTGAAATGTCAAATTAAATATCTCTAAATCTCCAACATATTTTTCAAAGGATTTTTACATAGAGCAAATCTATCCTAGCTTGTGCAAATGATGGAATTAATATGAAAACACTTAAATCTTCACATCATGCATTTTGCACAACACAGCATCTTATGCACCTTGTTGCATTGATCGCTTCCTTCTCTGGTCTCACATAGTAAAGGATTACGGATTATTTTGGCTATCTGAAATGATATGACCAATAAAATAGGTCAAATGACTGTTATATGAACTCTCAACTCCAGAGCTGTTTGTATCATACCATCAATATGTGGCATTGTGACTGTCAGCTTGATGAGGTTGGCATAATCAGGATCTTCTGGGCCAGTATACCGCAATTTGGCAGAGAACGGTTCTGCTCCAACTACTCCTGGCATACGAGGTTGGCAAAGGCCTAATGGAAAAAAGAGAAAGCAACTTTAAGTCCAAATGAAATGATCTATCATTTCCCTTGCAGTTCCCAAATACGTTTGCAAAACATTGAATGTCATAGGATGACCAAAGGATCACAAGGTATTCCAAGAAAGAAACCAGCAGAAGTAGAAAACCAAGAGTTTCATTGCCTGTATTCTATTCTCTACTCATTTCTGAGGGACTACAAGAAAAGAGGAAGTAGGGCTCTCTCCTCTTGGAGAACTCTTGGGTTTTGATGGCCCTCATCTGGCTCAATGGCTCCAAGTTGAAGCTTCCAGCATGAGGAAACAAAATTTCTCCTCTGCACACAACAGCTTCATAGGATTGGCTGGTTGTTCTGGCTGGTTGTTTTTGCCTCACATGCCAGGATTTATCCTCTTTGGAACATGTTACTATTTTTTAACAGTCTGAATTTCTTTTGAGAATTTGGTCTGTGCACTGGAGGTCAAGCACCCTGAAAGTTGAAAACACTCAGGATTTTGGCAGGTTGCTTTGATCATTGCACTTCTCTCAAAACAGCATCTAACAACTCCCTTTATACTGCACACAGTCTTCAGTATTAGTGACATCCACATCCCATGTCAGCTCAGATATCACAAGTAATATACACATGACAATTCAATCCTGGGCCTGAATTAATTAGTTAGTGCTGATAATTTGTCAAGTGAAATGCAAATCAGGCACTGTATGCTAACAACACCAGTCTGTTTCACAAAACACAACTAGTGCTTCCAGGATAATGTTGTCTGCCTTTCCCAAGCACTACCACTGCACCTTTTAGATTACAACCTTACAGAAAGTCCTCCTTAGGATGTAAGATTCTTGATACTGCAAACAAAGGTAATTTGAACCTACAGTCAAAAAGTGGACTAAAGGACAGGGTAAATACAGAAACACCATTCATTAAGCAAAGTCCCAACTTAGTACAAAATAAAAAGCTTTGGCTAAAGCACTTTGTCCACCGTCAAGGCAGATACAGATTGTCAGGCATGATCTGAACGCTAAATGGTTTTCTTCTTCATTCCTAATAGCACTCCCATTTAGGATCTCCAATGATCAACAGGAGCTGAAATTGTACTGCAACAGTACTACAGCTGAATTAAAAAGCCAACAGAAAGCAGGTTTCACTAGTTCTGTTGTGCAGTCTATGTACGTTCTGAACATACAGGTTTCCTGTGCTGGTAACTTTCTGAAGATGTGGAGCAGCAGCAAATGTGGCAATCATTCCCTGCTGTGTTAAGTGAGTTCTAGCACTGCCTCCAAAGAAAAGTGGGACTATAACAGTAAAACATCTGATCACGTAAACAGCTATGTTACTACAGGATTTGGGATCCAAAAGAGGGGTAAAGGTTTTGCAACAGGTTATGGTGTCTTACCTTCTGATGTGCTTATAGTTACGATAGGGCTCAAAAGCTCAAGGCCCTCATTTCTATCTGAATTCACAGCGCGAGCTGCACACTGGACACGAGAACCAGCTTGGAAGTAAATGGAATCGAGTGTAATCATCTTGGAGGAAGTGAAGAATGTATTAAAGTCAACCTCCTTCATGGGGCTAGTCACACCATCAGGACCAGTGGGTGCACTCACAAGCCACCGGTATTGTGTCAGAGTATTATTGATGTTCTCACTGGCACATATAGAACCAGTCCTGTCAAAGTCTTCATACTTAGGATTACAAGCCTGCAGAACAAGGTAGATGTGTTAATAATGTATTTGCTTCATGACAAAGGCATCTTAATTTATCTAGAGTCATAAAGCTCAACAAGACAAGTCAATCTCCCAAGACATCTTGCTTTGACAGTGATACTTCTAGCACTGTTACAGGAGATCAAAAGGCAGGTCTAATTACGCTTATTGACAAAACAAATTGAAATGATGGTTTATGGGTGAAAATCTAACACAGTTATGGAGACACAAACTACATGCTGCTTTAGTCCAATTCTGCAAACATATTCTGCGTGTCAAAGCATGATTTTTTATTTATTTAGGGGAACCATTCAACATACCACAGTACTACAGTAATGGTAAGGTTGGGAAAGACTGTAAAGATTATCCAGTCCAACCTAAATCCAGGTAAATCAATTAAACCTAACATCTAACATCTACATCATGCCACTCAGCACTCCATTACTGGGCCTGTGTAATGGTGTGAGAAACTAACAGAAGAAACAGAAGGACCAACACCTTCCTCAATGCATACAAATATTTGTGCAAAACTATCAGTTACAAAATTACGGTGAAGGAAGCCTGTAGTACTTCAACAAGCAGTATTCATTTTTCAGACTCACTGAAAACAACGGCTCATTTGTTATCACCAGTGATTTAAACTGCAAATTAAGGCAAGATAATGCAGTAAGGTCATGCAGTCACAGACACACTGTCTCGAAATGTTCTTGGAGATGAACAAACAAAATGACTCTTTAAGCTCTTTGTCCTCCAGAAAATTTATTCATTGTCAAGATAAATAAGTTGAGGACAGATGCAGATTGAACATGTGTGATTGATACTGAGTGCCTAAAACTCACTGAACAAAATCCTTATACTGATTTTATTTCATCTTTCCACAGAGATACTCACTGTGATACAGATGACAGGATATCCAGCTATGGGACTGTTTCTGTCTTTAGCTCTAGCAGTATCATCATATACCAAAAGGGATGCAACTTGAGGGACAGAGGGGAAGGTGACATCTGCCATGCTGTTCATTTCTTCAATGTAAACAATGGCCTTGGATGCCTGACAATGAAAAGACAGAAACAGTTCTCTGAGAACTTTTATATCAACAAGGGAATTCAGGGTGAACCTTGATCAGGGTATGTCTAGCCTTTGATATACTGTCTCAACATATCTTCTAAAACCTGAAGTGGATGCGTTTGTGAGTAAGGGCTGAGGCACTAGCAGATATACAAAAGGAAAAATCTAAAATGATTTTTTTCTTTTCAGAACACTGAAGACACTAGGCCCTTTAACCAGGTGTGCTGGCTTTGCTGAACTTCAGCGTTCTAGTGTAACCCTGAGGTAAGCTGTACACTTTTAACACCTGGAAGAAAGCAGCAAAGACTGTGTCTCTGAATGAATATACTGTTTAGATGAATATACTGTTTAAATGAAATGTGTGATGCAATACTAAGTAACAAGAATGTCATTAACATGGACAGCAGAAGTTTTATTTCATGCAATTGCTTTTTGTAGATTGTAGAGGCTATCTTGCACTGCTAGAGAGTGCCTCCAAGAGGACATAAGATTTCAGTATGGATCATGGTGAAGATGTTTTTGAACTGACATTTTGAAGACTTCAGTCTCTCATTTCCTCTATGACTCCATAAATATTACTGCTTTGGTAACAAACTGCTAGGTGCTCTCACGTCCACTGGGATAATCCTCTTGGTCTGTTAATATACATACCACAACAGCACCTATCAACCTTGAGAGTAAAACAACGGGTCTGAAAGCACGGCTTGTTCACCAGATTTTGTTGTTAAGGGCTCTGTATAAGTTTGTTACCTGTATTTCTGCAAGCATGTTGCTGTCAGGCTTCAGGTGAACAGTGAAAGCTTCTCTCATCTCCCTTACTCCATCAAAGAGAATTTCAATCTCCACAAAATGCTGTGTATCACCCTCCTTAAATTCAATTTCTGAAACCATAATGAAACACTTAAAATCAAATTGTTATTTAAACCAAGCTGTAATTCCAGGCCCAGCTCTGAGAGATGGGAGTCATTACTTTTCAAATGCTCATTTATTTAGTTTAACCTACTTAATCCTAAAAATAATAATAATGAATAGCAGTGGACATTGGAAGTAACTGCAAATGAAGTATTACCATCATCAAAAGAGACCTGCAAAGAACAAGATTTTGTTTAAGAACCTGATGTTTTGAAAATTATCTGGGACTATTTACTACATAAATATTTGGTAAATAAATGAAAGTATCGCCAGGTCTTAGTCAAACAAAAGTTTGCTAATACTACGGCATGCACTCTAAACAAGGCACAAAGGTACAGATATAAAAGAATACTGCATTTTGAAAAACTTTTTCTCTGAAAAGATAAAAGGTTCATTCTTAGGTAACTGAATTGGATTTTCATAGCAGATTTCTGGAGGTGGTACAGGCTTGGCTTCTGTGAGAAGACATCCAAAGCTTTCCCGGTGTCTGATAAAGGCAGTGCCAGCTGGCTGTAAGACAGACACACCCTGGCCAAGGCAGAGCCCCTGAGATAATGTTTTAAGAAGCGTGGAAAAAACCGCTGTGCAATAGCAACTACAGCCAGAAGAGAGAAGCGGAATGTGAGAAAAACAACTCTAGACATGAAGTTCAGTGTAGATAGAGGAGGTGCTCCAGGCATCAGAGGAAAGATTCACCTGCAGCCTGTGGTGAAGTAAATTTATAAGGCAAAAAAAGATTGCAGTGCTACAGACTCTATTCATCATTTATTAAACCATGAGGGTGGGCTACTGATGGAAACAAGTTTTATCAGCTAGGAAATTTCTCACTCTGTTGCACAACTTCCCTCCTCATTCATTACAAGTGAGGAGCACTGGCCACTGAGTTGTAGAGATACACAAAGAAAGTTTGATCATGAAAGTAGAAAATTACCAGAAATTGACATTTGTTCCTACGTAAAGCAAAATCCATTAGCAACACACACTCGTGCCCTGTGAGCAGATGCTCCTACAGGGTAAAGGTATTACACTTTGTAAATATTCCTGATGCAGAACTCACACATTCCTTCCGTAGTAAGCTCCAAGAGTTTCCAAAGGAGACACAATCCTTTGTAAATACCTTCACTGGTACCTAATGTTTCCAGCTTAGCTGTTGCACCCCACATGGGGTCAGGTCCATACCGAGTATGAATAACAAAATGTACTAATGGATGTGCTTGGACCGTGTCCTATTCCTGATATCATTTTACTTTTTCAAGCATTAATATTACAGTAGTGAGCTAAAACAAAGAGTAGGATGGGATAAATCATCTGAGTGATCCTACCTTCTGATGTAGGGTGATAGTCTTCTCCAGAAGTAGCAGATCCATCCTTTGTATGAACTCTCACAAGAGAAACCTTGGAATTATCTCCCAGGCGAAGCACTGGGATTTTTACAACTGCTACTTGTCTTGGATCTTTTGGTTCACTCACACTAAATTTGGTCTCACCAAACTTGATAATAGACTCTGCAGTTAGAGAAAAAATGGCTTTAGACCACACAATTGAGTGTAAACAAAATAATCTATGTTGCATGAACAAAAGAGTTTCTTACTGTCTGCATCATCCCTAATTTTAATCAGCGTCTCTTTTTGTTCCCCAAGAGAGGCACCAAAGGACGAATCACTTCGTGGAGTGCCAAGAACCAGACGTAGCTCCTCCTCTTCTTCATGGAAAGTATCATCCATAAGCAACAGTGTGCAAGGCTTCTCAGTTTCACCTGCAATCATTCTAAAGGTAACATCATGCAGAACTTAGCTGTACTTTGATCTATTGGAGCATGTCTTTCCAAGCTCAAGGCACCACAGGCTGCTTCTGCTGGTCAAGGCACCCACCTTGACACCAGGTAAACTAATGAGTAATGACAATAGTGAAAGCAGAATTAGTAATTGTGATCTTTCTGTGGAAACTCACTGAGTGGAATCACCCGTTTTCAGCCTTTTCTAAGCAACGTTCATATTGGTTCATGCACTTCACTTACAATATCCCTTTTGTTTCATCTCAGAATAAAATGCTCCTCAGTGACCTCTACTAAACCACACATTTAGAAAATAAAAATTTGCACTAATACCAACTGCAGTTTTGTCCTGGAGCTTTTCATTTCAACTCTTTTGACTGGACACTTTCTAAGCGTGTGGACGTTAACTTACATGATTCCACTGGATTTTAATTTCTTTTAAATTCCCAGTCATTCCAAGTGACAATGGATACTGCCTTAAAAATGCTTCCTTTCATCAACAACCTGGATGGGGGGGACAGAGAATACCCTCAGCAAGTCTGCTGATGATACAAAACTCGGAGAAGTGGCTGATGTGCCTGAAAGCTGCGCTGCCATTCACCAGTCTGGACAGGCTAATGAGCTGAGCAGAGATTTCAACAAAGGCAAGTGTAGTTTACTGCATCTGGGGAGGAACAACCCCAGTACAGGATAGAGGTTAACATGCTGGAAAGCAGCTCTTTAGAGAAGTAGGAGTCTTGGTGGACAATAAGTTAACCATGAGGTTCTGAAATTTCCTTTTGGACAGTGCATTTGTGCTTCTGTTACTGGGTTATACTGAAGATGCTTTTGCTACCAAGACGATTCTGGCCTCAGACTGAACCTATACAAAGATTTGTCTCTTTGGTTCATATTGACTTCTCCTCTAGGTGAGGAGGGAAGCAAAACCAGACAGTAATTTCTGCACTTTGCCCACTGCATTTGGAAAAAAGCTGGGTTTTCCAGAGAGGTCTGTTTGGCACTACTTTTAAAACAAAGAAAACAAAAAAGCAAAGCAAGGCAAAACAAAACACAGTAGGCTAAAGGCTTCTAAAAAAAGATCATGAGCTTACCAGGAAGGAATGTGATGATGGAACTGTCAGTATTAGGACGTTCTTCAAAGTCCATCATTACCTGAGCAGAACCTTGCCTTGTATAGCATCTCACAGTGGATCTGTATTGGATATCCCCATTCCTATATATCATGGCTGAAATCTGTCCATCATTTTCATTGCCTACATACACCGATTCTTTAAACTGCATCTTAGGCACTGGGCAGAGAAACATAAAAAGCACGTGTAAAGTACAACTGCATAAGTAAACACAATTTCCCTCTGTTATTTCAAATGTAGTTACGTTACTTTATACCATGTACATTGCACAAGGAGCGAACACATCATTTCTACCTGAAATATACAGATTCAACACTGGCTTTTGGTGCAATTCAAGGGGACAAGTGCTGTTCATGTGTTGTGGTCATCCATCTTCTGCATGAATGTGAAAAGGAAAAATTAATGATTACTCACAGTCAGAGAGAGAGTCATTAATGAACACGGTAGTCTTGCTGGGTTCTCCAAGGGCAGCATGCATGGGCATCCGGAGCACAAGCTCAAACTTCTCAGTGCCTTCTAACACTGGCTGTCCAAGGTCATCCAGAATGACCACACGAAACGTCTGCATATTGACTCCGGGGGAAAAATCCAAATTACGACTGATGCCTACATAATCTACACCAGCTACAGAGAAAAGAAATTAAAATACAAATTAATAAACAACAATACATGCAACGAAAAATAAATACGTCTACAATTAGCCCATTAAAGGTAAGGAAGTATGTTTCCTTTTGATACAAAAAGCTTTCCCCATTCTGGCAGTTATGTGAAGTAGGAATATATTTGAGTTAGACTACACAAGCTACTTTTTTTAAAAGGGACTTTGTTTAATCTGCTTAGTGACTTAAGTCTCCATATGGGGCCAATTCTATTCGGTTGCAAACCAACAGCTATTTCCCTACAACTAATAAAGTTTAAGTAATAAATGGAAGTAAGCAAATTGAGAGAGACTGGAGATGAAACAAGATCTTTTAGAAAGAAATTTCCTATTATTCTGTAATGAAAGTGGAAGATTTTAGATTTTTTTAGATTAATGAAACAAAGAGAAAAAGTTAGTGAGCTGACTGTGAGGAAGAACTGCCATTCAGAAGAGTTGTGTATAACAGAGTGAATGGAAAGCAAAAGAATCAAATTCTGCTTAGAACACATCAGGTGAGTTTTGGCACCTTATTATTAAGACTCATCTGGATTTGGTTTGCTTTGATGTTTTGTTTTAATCATAAGAAGCCAATGAGAAGCAAACAAACAAAACAAGTTCCTGACTCAAATATGACACCACCTCAGAACAAAAGCATCTGGGACTTCAGTGAAGGAGTCTTAACATTCATTTTTTTGGAGAATAAGCGGCAGAGCTGTTGAAACAAAGCTTTGAGGAAAACAACTGCATTGAAACTGAAGTAAGGTTTGGAATTCTATTAATTCGATAAAATTTGGCAAGATTAAAGACCATCATCAGATGATCCCTTGTCTGGAGTTCCTGCTGCTACCCCAGAGCTAAGCCTCTAAGGCAGGATGCCAGGACTGGCAGCTCAGCACAGCGGATCCATTGCTGCATGGTGTAAGACCACGTAAGGCAGCCAGCCATCAGAGAGCTTTCAGGCTGTGAGCAACAGACTAAAGAGCACAAGAGCTGTGCCACTGCCAGTTTTGAATCCTAGAGGCCCCTTCATAATTAGTTAAGATTCTTACTGTAAGGAAATACAATATTTTGAAATACAATATTTTTTCCCTCAGAAACAAAAAAAACCCTTAAATATTCAGGATGAAATAAAGGTCACACTGCATACAGCAAGCTCAGAAATTCAGTAACCATTTTTTTTCAAGCTTCATAATTTTGCTTTTTGTGAGAAATACAATGTTTATGACATGTTCTGTATGGCACACATATCTGATGCTTATAGACTCCTGAAACAACACTACATTTTACAGAATTTTGCATCACTGCAAATCAGCCTAGAAGGTAAAGTCTACTGTATGGTTACACTCCAAAGAAGTATCTAAGGATGACAATTTTTATGCTGTCTCCATATTAATATGATAGCTGTCTGGCAGAAAGGGCCCTGGGGGTGCTGGTCGACAAATGGCTTAATATGAGCCAGCTGTGTGCCCAGGTGACCAAGAAATCCAATGGCATGCTTGGCTTGGATCAAGAAGTGTAGCCAGCAGGAGTGGGAAAGTTATTGTCTCCCTGTCCTCAGCACTGGTGAGGCCATACCTTGAATCCTGTGTTCAGTTTTGGGCACCTCAGTCCAAGAAAGACTTTGAGGTACTGAGGGGCAAAAAATCTGGTAAAGAGCCTAGACAAGAATGATGAGGAGTGGCTGAGGGAGCTGGGGCTGTTCAGCCTAAGGAAGAGGAAGCTGAGGGGAGAGGTGGGTGCTGGTCTCTTCTCGCAGGTCACCAAGAGGGGAGAGCCTCGTGCTGCACCACTGGAAGGTTAGGCACGACATTAGGAAATTTCTTCTACTGAAAGAGCAGTCATAGGTTTGAACAGGCTGCCCAGGGAAGTGGCTGAGTCACCATCCCTGGAAGTGTTTTAAAGATTGTTTAGATGTGGTGCTTTAAAGATCTGGTCCAGTGGTGACCTTGGTAGAGTAGGACTATTGGTTGGATTTGATGATCTCAAGGGTCTTTTCCAACCTGAATGACTCTCTGATTCTATAAAGGTCTTAAACAATATGATTTCTGAAAGCAAAAAGAACATGAGTATATAAACAGTGGATTCTGCAGACAAAGGTTCAGTCAGAGAATCACTGAACCACACAGATGTAGTAACCCTCTTACAGAAGAGGATACTGGATAATATTTTTCCACTGCCTACTTTAACAATGAAAGGAACACATTCTTCATGTTGCCAGTGATTTTAACTCGGTGCCCAGAGTACATTGTTGAGGCAGCAATCACCTGCCTTTGTGCAACAGTGCTTTATGTAAGGGTTTGAAGACATTTTAGTGCTGTACTTCACAGGTGCTCATACTCCTGTTTATTTGAGAGTAATTATGTTAACTATTTAATCTGTTCAAAGAAGAAAGATCTGCTGCAAATTTCATCTTACGTGGTTGAATCTATATCAAGATCACATCTAATGTTGAGGTGTACTATGAAACTAGAACAGCAAAATAACTTACCCTCTGCAGTCATGTGTTCAGATTTGCGAGACCTCACCGTAACAGAAGCAGCTTTAGTCAGATCAGTTCCAGTCCTCCAGACACGTACCTCAACATAGCCAGCACTCTCATCAACATAGTATTCATCATTTCCAAAGTAGAACACTGGTTCTGGTGAAAGAGGAGCAATGTCCATAAATGTTCTTTACCTTATGTTGGAGATAACAACAGAGCATAACATCCACACTGGACAATGGAGACTACTTTGCTTTTACCAGTAAGTGAAATAAGGCTCTTTTTTGGTAAGGTTAGGAGTGTTTCAAGTATTACTTTTCCCACTTTGGGGCAGTACTTGTTATGTCAGCACTATGCTCTTTTACTTGCTTCCTTTATGTCTAACATTGTGTGTCAGTGAATCTGTGTGCAAGGCCAAATGTGTTATCTTGTTAAACTCACTGAGCTCAGCCCTGTGTCCAGGCCAGGAAATTCCTTGCATTTTTCACTTTGGCACAAACAGTCAAAGGTGACTACAGATCACAAAACCTTAACTTGACTGTTCTCACAGATTCCTGTTGCTAAAACCAGACTGGAACATGATATATGGCAAATGGAGCTGCCTCTGGAAATGTTTTCCAACCAGCCAAAGGGGCAAATTCTTCACTGTAGTTCCCCCACGTGCAGCATCTGAAACAAAATCTTATTTCACTTAAACTAGAATGTGAACAGCCTTTTATCTTAATATTCAAACTCCGCTGTTTATAAGGAAGAAAAGCACAAAGCAAAAAGAGGTTAAGTCTTCTCCCGCTTAGCAGACACACTGATCATCCTCATTTTTAACTTTCTTCAGTTTTTCTAACCATAGTGATTTCGTAACGCAAATAGGCTTAAAAATACAGCCCAGCTTTATCCTGGATATAGATCTGCTCCCCTTTCCTACCTGTTCTATTCCCATTCAAACATAAAAAAGTAGGCATACACAGCCGGCACCGCAGTCTCCCCATGGCATAGCATAAATTTGTGATGTGACAACATGAAGACCTACACAAGTTCTGTTGCTAAGTCACCACAAGTTTCTTCAGTTGCCTACAGAGAATGTACTACAATACTGAGGTTACAGCATCACAAACATGCTTGGAAATAGCACACAGCATATGACCAACTCAGATTGAGCTGACAAAGGTGACAGCAACTCATCAGTGCTCTATCACTGGCACTGCATTTGTTCTCCACCAAGCACAGAAGAAAATTAAAAACACAAATGAAATTAACATAAAAGGGGAAAGTTTATGCTTCTGTAGACCTATTCCTAGCACACAGAAAAGGTACGGCTTACCCAAGGGAGCAGACATCCATCATTTCTAACGGTAATTAGAAGTTGGGGCCATGATTCAGTCAGATTTTCACAGGACTGTATGTGTGTTGCAAAACCTATGACCTCTATTACAATGGAACAAATGCTTTGGAATTGAACCTGCTTCAGACTACAACTGAGCTCAGTCTAGCCAAGTACTGAGAAGACATTGTATTTTGAAGCTTTTGGAGAGGCTTGTAGGTTAACCAGACAAAAAGAATACCTACGCTTTTCTGTCGTGCTTGAGGACAGTCTGACTGACTCCACAGAGCATGGCAACAATACATTTTGGGGTAGATTGCTTACTTGGTTTTTAGACAATTTAGATCATGCAGAACAGGAATTTAATTCATCTCAGAAGGCAGCAGTCAGTGAGTATTTAGCAATTGTATTCAAAGGTTAAATTAGTAGTTCTGGAGAAAAATAAGGTTCTCTTTTCCTTTCAGGATTCGTCCTGTGTTTCACAAATGATGAAATAAATTACGCAAACAGAAGCAAACAAAAATAAAAACCCTTGACATTTCACATCAATGAAACAAATGCAGCTGCCTCTCTACTTATCTGCTAGAACTCACACTATGAGGTGTAAAAAATTGAAGAAACTGAAAACATTTACTGAAAAATAATGCACATTCATGGACCTGCTCGAGGATGATCAAATTCATTACCCTTTGCAGGATATGAGGTAAATATGGCAGCTGTCTGATTTCGGTAGATGAAAAGGGTTTCAGTTTCAGTTTCAATTTTTTTATTCAACATAACAGCCTTTTGTCTTAATATTCAAATTCCACACTTTATAAAAAGAAAAGCGCAAAAAGCAGTTAAGTGTTATTCTGCTTGTGCTTGCTGAGCACGCAGACACACAGTGTGCTCAGGTGGCCAAGAAAGTCAACAGTGTCCTGGCCTGGATAAGGCCAGTGTCCCCAGCAGGAGGAAGGAGGTGATGCTGCCCCTGTACCCTGCACTCATGAGACCACATCTGGAGTACTGGGTCCAGTTTTGGGTACCACAGTATCAGAAGGACATCGAGGGGCTGGAGCGGGGCCAGAGAAAGGTAATGAGGCTGGGGAGAGNGAGAGGCCCTGGAACAGGCTGCTTAGGGAAGTAGTGGAGTCACATCCCTGGAGGTGTTTAAAAGGTGAATAGATAGAGCACCTGAGGCCATGGTCTAGTGGTTGGGCAGATGTTGAGATGAGGGCTGGACTCGGTGATCCTGGAGGTCCTTTGCAGCCATGAGGATGCTATGGTTCTGTGACTACCTGATCACGGTCCTTAGTGACTGTGACACTATTGCAATAGAAGTATCTGTAACTTCTATGTTTTGCGTAGACGTACCTGAAACTTCCATAGACCGTGCTATTAAAGCTTTGTCTGATACAATGACCCTCGTACTATCCATGCATTGATTCCAAGGCAGTTCTTAGATCTCAGTCACAGGCTCTTTCAAGATTAACATTCGGTCTCCTCCTCTACTTTGCCGTTGCTTTGCAATGATTTTTGCAGGTCTTTTGAATTTTGTTTGAATGGGGCCTGTCTACACTAGGACATTTCTGTGAATTGCTTTAGAGTTTCTAGAAGCAGATTAGAAATGCCCAACAGAAGCTAAAGTGCTGAACTGCTATAAATTCTGTTCAATAGTTCTGGAATGAGATCCAGACTTGGCTGCACCTCGTTTTAAGGACTTAAGCGAGAAGCACTCACACTCATAGTCTGCTTGTTCCCAGTTCTTTGGGAAGAGATGGGCCATTCCAGGAGATTTCCCACAATGATAAGAACACAGGAGAGGTAGAATGGCTCACTCACCAAAGTGAGAAAAATCTGAGAAGATCCAGGTGCATTCCCTTCTCCTCACTGAGAACTCAGGGAAATGACATGATCTATCTGAAACTAGATGGAAGAAAATGTCGTATGTTTCCTGTAGTGATATTCTAATGCTTGCTTCACTGCTGCTGAAGATGAACTCTCATGGACTGCTTGTCCTGTAGACACAGTCATAAGATGCCTAAACTCCATCAGAGTAAGTTTTTCACACTTTTTGAGGCATGTATCTTCAATGAAAGACACATTCTGCCGGGTTACCCATCCCAGGAAACAACTCCTTACAAATGTTTGTGAAGTTCATTTCCTGTAAGCTGTGTTAGTAGCTCCCCAGGGGAAGCTGCAAAGCCAAGCTACTAACAAGGAAAGCATTGTCCTTCTCAGGTCATGGCTGAAAAACAGTGCTCAACGACAGTGGGCTCACTTACAGCAAAACTTACAGCAAATCTAGTAATCACTCTGAAGAGAGACGGCTGCAAATTTAATGCTTCCTCTTACAGAAATAAAAGGAAGGTTTTTTTAGGTTTTTGTCAGACCCACAGTGTTCGCTGGCGTGAAGTTACCATAGTCACAAGAGAAAGTTTAGGAGCTTTAGTCCCAGGTTTCTTGGCACAGAAATGAAATCTTTGCCTTGCCTTATACAGTCAGGTGCATTTATCAACTACAGCACTAATCTAGTTGTCAAACAGGAAAATAAACATGCTTCTCATGTTGTTAGGATGTTCTCATGTTACCTTTGGATGAACACAAGAAAAATCAATGTGAAGGCACAAAAAGTTTTATTTCCAATGAGGGTGTTTTTAAAAAAATAATATCCTTATTATGAGCTTTTGAGGGGCAGGGGCAGAGTTGGTTGGTTGTAAGATACCCAAGATGCCACAATCACTTTGGGCTGTGAGTGTAAATAATACATAAAGCAGAACAGTTAGGAAAAACACAAAAGAACAGACCCTTCTGTGCTGACACCTTGACAAACCAGAGTGATTTCAAGTGATACAGGCTCCTAGTGAGGCATGCACACACACACACATACATATATACGTACTTATTATCAGGAGGAGAGAAACTACAAAAGAAAACAGAGGAGCCAAGCTCACGTATCTCAGTACTGGAACCAAGAGAAGCAGTCATTGCAATGGTTGATCTTTTGTAGTGGTGTTAACCCATTTATTCCTTTAAGTTTGTGCTTGTTTTCTTTCCATTTACAGAACAGTAGAAATCTGTTGTGGCAATGCAAAAGGTGCAAAACAGTACTTTGGAAGCCTACCATCCTGTTCTAGTATAGTTTAGACCCCTGATGGTTGGAGCAGATAAGTAGCTTGGATAGAACAACAGACAAACACAGCTCGATTATCTCTAGACTTGATCTGGTTCACACACAGATGATGTAAATAGCCTGTCTCCATACTTATATTTTGGTACCACAGTAAGCACTTCGTGACTTGAGCTGCTGAGTCTGTAACACAAGAATGTCCACCCTTCCAAAAGTGAAGTGAATGGGTTGTAGATAGACAAGTTAAGAAAGAATGCCATTACATTTGAGAAGGAATGGGTAAAGGTCAACTTCTGTAACCTCTCATGTATCTGTGCTAATGGGACGAAAAGGAAAAATTCTGAAAAACTGTCCATTATAACAAGATTACACTATGATATTATCCAAGAGGACTTTGACATCTGAAACTAGGTAGCACAATTTTACAGCTATATAAACAACCTCAGAGCTAATCAAGCAAACAACTGAGCTTGTATTTAGCACAATGAATTTAATTTGCCAAGTCATTTATTTTTGCTGAATGCTGTAGAAGCAGGAGTCAAGATTACAGTGAGAGCTCAGTTCAGGAGCAGGTACCTATTGTGCAAATGCCAATAGCTTTTTATTTGATGTGGTCAAAACAGATTACTTCTCAGATTCACATGCAATAATCTTAACAGCTTTCATCTTAGCACCACCGCCACAAATATTGCAACTAAAATGTAAATTCAACTCAGAATCAAAATTTCTAGTTGCAGACACACTGCCACACATGCATTATGTGAAGTAAATACCATGTGCATTGCCATTTGTCTGAACAGCCCGTTTCTGTCCAGAAATTTTCAATGATCATTTTGCAAACACTGTTAACACAAAAGGACAGACTTAGATTAATGCATCCGTTACCAAAACCCGTTCTGTTTGTAAGAATCACTGTTTTTTAATAACCAACAAAGGCAATGCTATATATTGACCAGACTGACTCATCACTGTGTTAGGCTCATTTTATGTAACTTAACCCTGTAACGACAGCACAGGAATACACAGCGAGTCACATCAATTAACTGTTATGAACTGTATTATTTATGATTTGCTTTCACAGAATCACAGTGTGTTAGGGATTGGAAGGGACCTCGAAAGATCATCCAGTCCAATAACCCTGTCAGAGCAGGATCCCCTAGATCCAGTCATACAGGAACAGTCCAGGTGGGTTTTAAAGGTCTTCAGAGAAGGAGACCCCACAATTCCCCTAGGCAGCCCCTTCCATTGCTCTGTCACCCTCATCAGGACAAAGTTTCTTCTCATCTTGATGTGGAACCTCCTCTGTTCCAGCTGACACTCTTTGTCCCTTGTCCTATCACTGGACGACACTGAGCAGAGCCTGGCTCCTTCCTCCTGATACCCACCCTTTCCATATTAATTAATGAGGTCACACCTCAGTCTCCTTTTTTCCAAGCTGAAGAGACCCAACTCCTTCAGCCTTTCAATTAATTTGTGTTAGATATGAATTCAGTGTAGACTTTCACATTTTAACTGATCTTTTATATTAAGGTGCACCTGTACTTCAGTTTCTCTATACACAGTTCTATCACAAGCAGCACTTGCGTAGCAGGCCTAGAATTTACTGGTAACTTCTCTGCTACATGAATCAAATGTGAGTGAAGAAGACCTGTAAGGAAGTTGACTATGGCCCTAGGTGCAAGGCTGAAGATGTTAGTCAGATGGCTACAGTGATATCCCATCTTTGATCACCTATTCTTTTCTTCTTATCAGTCCCCAGCCCTGACGGCCAGCAGCATACCTGACAGGCTCAAGAACTGTGTTACATCCAGTGTTGTTTCATGTCAGGTTGTTATTAGTTCAGAAATAACAAGTTGTGCCTGAACCACATGGAGTAAAGATTTCTGAGAGTACGAAGCCGCGCTGTAGCTCAGCTTGTTCAAGTTGAGTGCCTTTAAATCGAAGGGGAATTTTTCAACAATAAGTTAGCTATTGCATACAAGAGGGCAATGAACACTCTCAAGTGTTCTCCACCTATAACCAGCATTTCAGGAGAAAAGCTATTGTGTGAGATTGACTACTACAAGAGACCTTCTCTTGGAAGCAGTTAATTTAGCTTTGCTGGTTTGCTGAGAAACATTTTTACCTTTGAAAAATTCCAAGCATGTATTTGTTAACTAATAGATACATGAACATAATCATAGTAGTATAATTTTAATTCTTTGCAGAATGGTTTAGCTTGAAAGGCACCTGAAAAGAGACCTCAGAGGTCCCACACCTCTGCCACAGATGGGACACCTCCCACTAGACCAGGCTGACCAGAGCTCCGTTCAGCATGACCTTGAACACTTCCAGGGAGAAGGCATCCACAGCCTTCCTCTGCATCCTGTTGCAGCGCCTCACTACCCTATAGTGAGGAATTTCTTCCTATGGTTTAATCTGAATCTACCCTCTTTTAGTTTGAAAATAGTTACCTCTGTTCTGTCACTGAAGTTGATCATAAAATATCCTCCAGCTTTTCTGTAGCCCCCTGTATTACTGGAAGGCTGCTCTAACATCCTCCTGGAGTTTTCTCTTCGTCAAGCTGAAAACCCCCATTTGCCTTAGCCTGTCTTTATCAGAGAGGTGCTCTAGTCCTCTGATCATTCCTGTGGCCCCCCCTCTGGACTCACTCCAACAGTTTCACGTCTTTTCAACACAACCTCGGGAAATAACTTACAGACCTCGATATCACTGACACTATCACAGCTGTCAGAGCTTTCCCTCTGTTCAGAGTCTGAGGACAGGGCCAAAAGATTCTTCCTGCTACAAGTCTATCAAGGTCCAATCACTTGCCCAAACTATTTTATAATTCTGATAATTGCCTCCTCTTTTAGCAATGTAAATAAAAATATGAAGACTACAGTCTGACACTTTGGAATTTGAGGAGACACCCACATGTGATGCTATGCCTGTGGCAACCATCTGACTTGCACAAACTTTTTTCCTACTTGCTAGACCTCCAACAGAGCACGTAGCCAACTCAGACCCTTCTACATGCTCTATTTTAAGGAAGAATGAGATTATTTTTATGTAAAAGACCCAGAAAGCGGCATCAGCAAATTCTCAATGGACTGATGGAACAGAGGCAGGCAGATAAATTGCAAGGCTTGGCAGTAGTCTTCCACTGTACCACACACAAGCTACCTCACAAGGAGGCGAGTGTGAAGGAGTTCACGGTCAGTGATTCATACCTGAGGTAACAAATGAGAACTCCTACAGATAAAAATTACAGAGCTTAGCAGTGTTTTAGAAGGCAAGAGTCTAGCAGGTAGCAATTTCTAAGTAAGGTTTCTACATTTTAATGGAATGGTTAGTTTACTGCTAGACTTAGCAGAAAAAACAGCCTATAGAAAAGGTCTGAGTGTTGTGAGGTTTTCTGAGAAGAATATTTTCTGGTTTTCTTTTCCAAATATTCCATACCTCCACTCATAGAAAGAAACAGAACCCCCAAACTGCAACAGCCAATTCTAATGGATGCTTTTTATTATATGCTGTAACATCATCTGCTTTCATCATCAACTAGGTCTCTAAGATTTTAAAGCTCAAAGTCATAGTGATGACAATTATGTTTTGTGCACAGTTGAGATTTCCACCAGTTAACAACTAGTATTAGTAAGGCTTCTGAAGGATTAACAAGCATTTTCTTATTTGGTAATAAGAGCTGATAGGAAGAAGATGAGGAAATTGTTGAGACTCAATACTGGAGATAGAAATCCTGTACTTTCATAAAAGTAAATGCATGCAGAAAGTGGGTTTGCCCCTTATATAATGAAAGTTATTAGCCTTTTTTATTAGATGGATATAAAAGCATTCTAAAGGTCAAAATAAATCCAAATTCTGGATTTTCTGAGACTAATTTTTCATAGAAACACAGAATGGTTTGGGTAAGAAGAGATCTTTGAAGATAGAGAAAATTGTCAGTAACATATAACTTTAGAAGAGCAAATCATAAAGACATCTGGTTGCCTCAGCAGAACATCCTACTGCAAGATGTGACAGTCATTTATTTCTGTGATAGACAGCAAACAGGGACTTTCCCAAACTTGTAAGACTATAATCATACATTGAACATTTCTCACTCTGCTGAACTGGTGATAGTAAGAAGCTGTAAGTAAAGAAAACTGAGAGTATAATGTGTGTCATAAGTTGGCCGTCTTCCACTTTTCCCCTTGATTATTTGCCAATCTGGCCACCAGCCACAGACTGGGGAAAGGAAGATTTTACCTAAGGAGAGGACAAAAGAAGTTAGAAGCTGATCTAAAGCACAAGCAGCTTCAGACCAACTGGCACTGAAAAAAGAGGAAAAGGAGAAAGTAGTCCAAGGTGGATGTACAGAAGAAATAGGAACATCTCTGGAGAATGGTGAGGGATACTTGGCCAAATCATGATTCCAGTCCATAACAATGGGCATGCCCTGCACGAAGTGCTCAATCTGTAGCTATAATAGGGAAAATAAACTAAAAGTTATTAATGGCAAATATCAGCTGGCCACCTGTTCAGTTTAAAGCTATGGCACACCTACTGCAGAAAGAAAAGGATGCATTTGACTGGCTGCCTTGGAGGCTGGTGGAAACAGGGTGATTCCAGATAGCCTTCTGAGATAAGGATGCCCTCTCACAAACCATGTGACTATCATAATATTTAATTCTAATCAGCAGGAAATTTGGCCCCCATTGAAAGGTAGCTGATACTGCATGCCTACTGGAAACTTATCACAGAGCTTGTATTGATAATGTAACACTGTGCTTACTTCTGGTTTTAGGCTACTGATAGTAAACTTCAATATGGACTTCACTACTCCAAGCAAGTTGGACAAGTGCTAGTGGTTACAGATTTTCAGAACACAACCTAACGATGTCCAAAGTTTAATTATAGAGGGAGAAACAGCAAGTGTTTTAAAGAAATCTCCAGGAGGCTCAAGATTTACTTTTTTCTGTTTGATCTCTAACATGGACTTTCTGCATCATCATACCATGATCATACCAGCATCCACTTTACTCAGCTGTAAAATATTCCCAGACAGTCCTATTCACTATCATGTGGATGAGAAAAGTGATTGATTCTGTTGAGTAGCTATAAAGAAAATGGTAAGCAAAGCTTTTCCAGCCTTGATGCAGAAATGTCAAAGAGAAATCTGAATGGCTGCTTGCCCATCCAACGTGAATGAGGTGGAACAAATGTATTTAATGTACTTCCTGCTGTGAACAGCATGAGGCTTCAACAATTCCACTAAGGCAAGATAACTGTTTGTCAGCCTGGCCGCAGGGCTGTGTGCTCTCATGGCAACACTAAATGCAGTAGCAGGGAATTAAAATCACTGGAAAAGACAGTCACTGACAAAGAAAGTATACAAAATAATTGTTAGCTTTTTCCTCTGAGCTGCAAATTGCCAACTGCATTTATTACACTTTTCTTCTGGTTTACAAATGTGTTTCCAAACCAGGAGTTTATGATAGCTATGCACTGAGCCACTCTAGTGACTTCAGGGATATCTGTTCATACCCCAAATTCTGCAGATGCATGAAGGTGACAGATTTAGTAATGTAAGTTCACATTTGTATGGCAAATGGTTGCATTTTTGTTTGGTTTTGGATTCTATCTTGAACACCTATTGAAACACTCTTCAGCACACATTTTTTTTTCATATTTTGACTAGATTATTTTAGATTTTTCTTTAAAAATCACAATTGTTTTATGAAGCAGGAATAGCTACATATCTTTGATGTTCAATGGCATTTCATAGTAGGATCTGTTTAACATGCAATTAGAAAAAACCTCCTTCCTTTATGCCTAGTACTACTTAAAACTTTGGTTGAGTGGCAATTTATAAGGGTAAAGTTTATATCTACTGTCAGAAATCAAGGTACTCAGATGAACCAGGTACCCACTGAGATTGATCTAAACGGGTTAGATACTTCTTGTACAGCTCTTTTTCCACCAACTACAGAAGCATCCTGGCATAGCCTGCTTGAATTGGATGTCTAAATGTGTAGATGGCTAATATCAGGAGAGATTACTGCCACCCTGGAAGAGAATCGTTTGCATAGGTATTTCCCCTGAATGCTTTTCTTCCTGTGGTTCGTGATTAGTAACTATCACCTCTGACTCAGAGACAGGTTTTCATTTTTCAGTGCTTGAACTGAACTGAAATGTCTAACTTCAAACCCAAAATTTCAATGCACAGCTTACCTTGCTACATACCTTATGAACTTTACCCTTCTTTTCTATGCCTGCAACTTCAGGACCAACCACAGAATAGTCCCTTCCAAACCAATCGATATCTCAATGGCAGCAGAATTGTTTCAGTCACCTATCAATATATCTGTGCCTGTTCTACAAGCTGAGATTTTTTTGTTCTGATTTTGTTTTGGCAACACCGCACAACTGTACAATCCTCAATGGAATGATTCCATTCCCAGGAATTTCTTTAATATACTCTATTTCACTAGAAAGTTGAGCACATATTTTAAATTTCTTTTTCTTGCTATGATTGTACAGCTACTCAGCTTGTTTAGTTAGACCCCAAGGGACTTCTACAGAAATAAAGAAAGAAGAAAAGACTTTGATAATAGGCACTGAAGTCAAATGTTTCCTAATTAACTTGCATTGAATGCAACAGAAGATAAGGTAATGTTGCTAGTGCTGACCTGACTTCTTTAGGAAAGATCTCATGTAGTGTTATTAAACTTTGACCTTTGCTGTTTGTGTCTTTTGACCTGAAGAAGTCAATGCATAACATTAATCCAGTCACAGCACTCACAGAAATCACAACTTAATGACATGCTGTGACATTAGCCCAAAGAAACTTTGTTAAGCAGAAGATAAACAAGCAAAGAGAAAAGCGTATGTGACATAAAGAGATTAAAGTGGACTAGAAAAATTAGCATGATAACATTACTGTACCTCATAGGCTATTATGTGTGTACTAGAGCTTTCATCCACCTGTGTTTCAAGCATTTTCTCAATTAAATGCTATTGTTAAAAGCTAACGGAAATGCTTTCTATTTCACATTTTAACATATTACAATTAATGTTGTACACTGCAAACAATAGTTACCAAAGATGCTTATAAAATCCCCTGCTTATAAAGAACTCCAATCCTGACTGACAGGTGCTAAATCATTCATGTGATGTCAGTATAGGCTGAAATAAGCATGTGCATATTTATTTGTATGTGCATATATAAACAATCATGAAAGCTATAATTTATCTGCTCTGTATTCTGTACTTTATAGCACAGACAGCACAACACATTCCAAATGAAACCAAACCCATACAGCCTTTTGTGTGACCACTGCAAACAAAAAGCAGATGCTAGAAAACTTTACCAGGAAAAGAATTTTCAGGAAGTTTTTGAAGACTCTGGAAATTTTTGTAGGAGCACTTTCTCTGATACAGAAAGCAAACAAGGAGTTCTGCCCTGCTATTTTAGATACGACATATGGATGCAAAAAGATGAGTGAATGTTTGTAAAAAACTATTTTAAGCTATCTTTCACGGGTCCCTCATTGTCCAATATCCAACATACTGCTTACTCAAACCAACAAACACAGATGTTTCAGTTGTCACATAATGAGAAACTTCTACTCTCATGTCCCAGATATTTCCCTGGCTTTTCAAAAATAAAGATTGTAAGATTATAATTTCTTAAATAATTATTTTTTCAAAGGCTGTAGCATTGAGGCAAGCTATTCTCGTGTAGCAAATATTAGACTTAAAACTAAATGATGGTATAAAGTCCAAACAACTTCACTTGTTTTCTACTGACAGTGCTAAAATAAAAGAGAACTCAATAGTTAGAGTTTCATATGTTTTATACTATACTGTGATTGACTGACTTTCATAATATCTTATTCAAAGTCACTCTAGGTCACTTAAAATGACTCTAACAGCCGCCTGCGAGTCACCATGTCCTATTTTAAATGATAAAGCCAGTAGGTAAAAGTGTTCTGTCCCAAGCACAGAAGTTCAGTTTGTTCTGAAGTTAGATGTTCTAATTTCAGATTGCCTCCATTTTCAATCATCTTTTGGAGAAACATTCTCCCCTTCCCAACATACTGATATATTTTTTAAGCATTCAGACCACCACCAAAAGCTGGTCATCAGCTTCTTCATGTTTATAGTTTTTTATCTCACTAGTCTCTGTGCTCTGCTATCTATGAAATGTAAAGATCATTAATTCATCAATTATTTGAAAAATCAAATTGTTGTAAAAAACCCTAAACAAATACATCTTATCTGTTACTTTATGGGAGGGTTATTTCAAACTCTTGCATTCATTAATGCTATATGATTACCTGAATGCCCAACAGAGAAAACAAAGTCACCTCTGTTACAGGATTATATGTGAGCAATTTCAAGCTGGCTTGAGTATTTACAATGCAATTAGATGGGTGTCAACTTCCTGCCTTAAAGAGCTGCCTTTAATATCCTTAGCAAGGGAGAAACTCCTGCGCTGATAACCATCATCTCTCTCGGCATTCAACTTTCAAAGAGTATTATACTATGTAACTCCTCATATTAGACTTCATGAAATATGTCAGTGTCACAATAGATGGTTTCTGGCCTCAGAGAATTCTAAAGCAGCTTATCAGTGTTCCTTTCACAGAATTTACAGTTGAGAGTCAGCCTCCAAACTCCAGGCACAAAAGAGGGCAATTGCTCTTCCAGGAAACTTTTCTACCATTTCTAGAATAAGAGTTGCCTTGCCAATGCTAGGGACACTGATGGAAAGGCTTAAGGCTGAAGTAATATTTACATCTATTATCAACAGCAGCTGGCGATACAGTGTGCCGATTCTACCCTTACTTACATCACAGTAAGGGTAATGTCTCTGAAAGGGACATTTCTGGTGGCAATCAACACAACTTTGAATAAAGGACATAATTCTGCCAGCACCTCTTTACTGACTCCTTCATTAGTTTTATGACTAATAAAAAGACACACATGGACACTTCTGGACAGAAATGTCAATGCAGTGTCAAAGCCGAAGGAACAGAGCTTAGTACGTGACGTCTTACCATCATCTTTGTCAGGTACAATGGTAATTCGAGTGCTTGGGAATGCTGCACCAATTCTGCCTCCCATTGGCATGCTCAGCAAAACATCAAAAGTCTCAGCCTCTTCATATAAGGAATCATCTATGATGACAATCCGACATGTTTTTTCTCGTTCATCTTTGTCAAAACGTAGAATGCTGTTGTGATCCTCAGGCCTGGATATGTAGTCAGAGTAAGAAAGTACAGAGGTTGGAGCAGTGCCAGATGCTGTTCCTGTAGCATAAAAGAAAAGCAGTCACCATACACACCATAGTTGTAACGATCCCCTCATGAAGGCTGAATTTTATTTTCATTCTAATTTTTTTTCACTTTTAGGTAATAAGATGGGCTGAAACCTCTGAGCAAGACACATTTTGAAGTCCCTGGAAAAACTACACTATCTATGATGCAATGCAAGCACATGACTCAACTTAATTTGCAGCTTTCCAGTCAGAAGCAATGTTGAGGTCGATTGCAAGAGACACAAAGTGACAAAGAAGGAGACCCTGTGAGCATTACCAGGTTAACTACCTTAGGATATTTTGCCCATTGAAGATATTAGTGGACTAGAAATTAACTACAATAGTTTTAACTATTGTCAATTAATTACTGTATATTAACTACAGTAGGCAGAATTTGATGAAAAAGTATTGCTTAGCTTCAATATCTTCTCACCAAAAATGTTATTTTATCTCTCAAGATGAAAAATAATAGCACTAAAGCACAGTTGTACACACTTAATAGGAGAATGAAAGAGGAAGGAGAATCACAGTGATTAATTTTGTTTAGGATTATTTTATATTATTTTTTCCAGATAAAAGCGATTAAAAGCTATCCTTTGCCATCACTGCAGAGCTCTCAGTTCTCATCACTTACAGGTACATGAGAAAGAGTGTAAAATTCTTGCAAACTGAAAAAGAACATGGACCTTCTTCATCTCCAAACAAATGGCAGAAGTTTGGAATATGATAAATTTTCAGCAGTATAAAATAATATTCTAAGACAGACTTCAAAGATTAACATATTTCCAGTTCAAACTAAAGATACATAGATGAAAAAATATCAAACATTTCTGCTATGCAATAGAAGGACAGTGCTTTCTGCTTTTCTGTTCTTTTCCATTTTTGCCTTTTTCTATTCTAGATTGTCACCTTGCTGTGTGTAGCAGATAACCATCAGTTCCCGGCTCACGTCGCCACTTCTTCTGACTGGAATATATAATTCACCAACATCTTCTTCAATAGTATAGGCAGACTGAGGAATAAAGACAGTTGATTCTGCGAAGAACAGATGCATTTGTTTATGTAGACACTGTAGCCTCAGAAAGTCACCTGTAAAATAGCTAGGAGCACTTTAGCATAGAGTGACTTGGAATGAAAGGGACCTCAGAGATCATCTAGTTCTCGCCCCTCTGCCATGGGCACTAGACCAGGTTGCCCAGAGCCCCATCAAACCTGTCCTTTTACCCTTTCAGGGAGGGATCAACCACAACCTCCTTGGGCAACCTGTTCCAAGACACCATCACCCTGACAGTGAGGAAATTCTTCATAAGGTCTAATATGAATCTACCCTCTTTTACACTGAGACTACTCTCCCCTGTCCTATAAATAGAGTCCCTCATAAAAAGTCCATTTCCATCTTCTCTATAGGCCTCTTCAGGTACTACAATGTTGTTATAAGGTCCCCCTGGAGTCTTCTCCAGGCTGAAGAGCTAAATTCCCTCAGCTTGTTTTCATAGGAGAAGTGCTCCAGGCCTCTGATCACTCTTGTGGCCCTCCTCTGGACTCACTCCAGCAATTCAATGTTCTCCCTATTTTGAGGACTTCAAAAAGCCTTCTTGAGCCCAATCCCTGGCAGCACAAACAATTCCTCTCTATTCCTTCCAGGCTACCTGTCCTTGCTTCCACCCTCCATAGGCTTCCTTCTTATGTCTGCATTTGTCCATGAGGTCTTTGTTCATCCATGCAGACCTCCTGGTGTTTTCATATGACTTTGTTTTTCTAAGGACTTGTAATAACTTCTATTTAGCAGCAACAAATACAAATATCAGCAACAGATGACTAATATTTATCAGCAATAATGCTCAATTGACCTGTTGGAGAGTAGTGTAGGAGAAAGGGGCCTGGAGGTCCTAGTGGACAGCAGGATGACTATGAGCCAGCAATGTGCTCTTGTGGCCAAGAGGGCCAAGAGTATTCTGGGGGAGATCAGAAGGGGGGTGGTTAGCAGGGTGGTTAGCAGAGCACTTCTCCTCCTCTACTCTGCACTAGTGAGACTTCATCTGGAGTATTGTGTCTAGTTCTGGGCTTCTCAGGTCAAGAAGGACACAGAGCTGCTGGAGGGTGTCCAGCGTAGACCAACAAAGATGATGAAGGAAGTAGAGCACCTCCCTTATGAGGAAATGCTGAGGGAGCTGGGTCTATTGACTGAATAGACCCAGTCAGGAGACTGAAGAGTGACCTCATTCATGTCTATAAATAGGTGAGGGTGGGTGTCAGGAGGATGGAGCCAGGCTCTTCTCAAGGTCATTTGGTGACAGGACAAGGGGCAATGAGTGCAAGCTGGAGCATAGGAGGTTCCATATAAATATCAGAAGGAACTTTTTCCCAGTGAGGGTAACAGAGCATTAGAACTGGCTGCACAGGGGGTTTGTGGAGTCTCTTTCTCTGGAGATGTTCAAGACCCACCTGGGTCTGTTCCTGTGTGACTTGGTCTAGGTGAACCTGCTGTGGCAAGGGGATTGGACTAGATGATCTTTCGAGGTCTCTTCTGATCCCTAATGATTATATGATTCTATGAATTTTATGAAAAATAATGGAGCATGAGTGTAGTAGATTTTCTTAGTCTTTCAGAAACGTAAAAGAAAATCAGATCTTTAGGTTTGAATTCACAAGTCCTTACTAAAAAGCCTCTAACGTGACTACTATATTTATCTAGGGTTAAAGGTGCAAGGCAGTATCTGGAGAATTTTCTGCATGGTCTGTTGTGGGTTTTTCATTTGCTCCCTAACTGCAAATCACAGCATTATCAATAGGAGAACTCATACACAGGCAGTGGTTCTGCAAGGCCATTCTTTACCTTACTGCACCAAGATTGCCATGGGAATAATTGTGTATTGAGGATGCAAGATCGAGCTACCTTACTGGGAATAGATATTTACTTTGAACTGGCTACAGGGCTACCTCCTGTTTTACTGGAAGAACTAACCAATATGGAGATAGCAATTTCACCCTAAAATGTATCAGACCAAAGAATGTCATACCTGGTTTTCATGGAAAATAAAACACTAAAACAAATCTAGGCTCTCCCCTAAACAGTTTGCTGAGTTTTATGCTGATTCTGGGATTTGCCATCAATTTGGTTCTCTCAAATACTCAAAAACAACTGGTGATTATAATGATAAAACATCTGAACAGCTGGGCTGTCTGCAATCCAAACAGAACATAACCCAGTATAATATCAGACCAGGTGGTATCAGCAGATGGCACACAGCAGATCTTTTCAGTATTTTGGAGTACTTTGGCAATCAGTGTTCTGAAAAGATCATGTGACTGCTCTGAAAACACGTTCCAGGTTTTATTTGTCCAAATGGAAAAGACTACTAACACAATTTAAGGTCAAAAGCCTGCCTTTTAAAATGTTTTAATTCACCTTTGATAAGATCTAGACACCTCCATCATTTCAGGCAGTCAAAAATTCAATGTGAAAACCACCAAATCCCTACCTTTTTCTTTTAAAGTAAAACAAATAGTAATCATTACAAAATATCAAACCAACCCAAGTTGTTCTTTTCATTACTCCCTGTAGAATTCATCTGACAAAATGGAAACCTCTATCTTTAAAAAAAAAAAAAAGCAGGAATCCGATTTGCTTTGTTTTCTGTCTCTCTTGTAATTACCCAACAGAGTACAATGCCATTATAAAATGACATTTAATGACCCTTTGACCTTATGAACAACATAAAAGCTCAGAGTGGCACGATCTACACCATCTCAGCTAGTTAAAGTAAACATATCCTTGTGCATTCTCTTTTGGGAACAAAACATTATCCTGTGTCCCATTTACCAAGGGGCCGATACAGCTTTCCAGACACGCTCACTGCTTTGCTGCTAACATTACACCATTTAAATCAATG
Source organism: Upupa epops (assembly GCA_013397515.1). NCBI lineage: Eukaryota > Metazoa > Chordata > Aves > Bucerotiformes > Upupidae > Upupa > Upupa epops. The sequence continues at coordinate 84,259 of VZRI01005541.1, read as the reverse complement.
AATTTTAAAATAATTTGCACTGGAAGTGGATTGCAGCCTCTTGTTCAGTTAGCATCTGAACTTGTTACGTGCTGTGCTTTACAGCTTTATGAGGAAACCCAGCCCTTCCTCTTGAAACTCCTTTATTTACAGTTGTGCACTTGATTTTCTCCTGTGTAATCTCACCATTGGTCTATTTACTGCATGTTCTCTGTGAAGGTAAAGAATTAACCTTAATATAAGAAACAGAAAAACCTAGCACTCTCATTAAGAAGACTGACAATTGTCTTGAGGTGTGCTATCTCAGTGATCACAGAAAACAGTTTTAACACATTTGCATGCCATTTTGTGTCTCATACACACTGTTTCTCAAGCTAAGCAGTATTTTTCTTGGTGACTAAACATGGAGGTCACATCATCTCTGATGTAACTTCCATTTGTAACTGGGAACTAAGAACCCTGACGGTTTTCACATCTGCTCCTCTTCAAATGTTAATTTGGGAAGGCTAGATAAAACAAGCTGATACAGTCATCCAACACTTGAGAGAGTCTGTAAGAACAGTATTTCAAGAAGAACATGCAGGTGCCAGAGCATGTCCAGAGAAATGCGGTGAGGCTCATGAAGGGCCTGGAACACAAGTCCACTGAGGAGTGGTTGAGGGAACTGTGGTTGTTTAGCCTGGAGAAAAGGTGGCTGAGGGGACACCCTACTGCTCTTTATAACTACATGAAAGGAGGTTGGAGTGAGAAAGGGGATGACAGCCTCTTTGCCCTTGTGGAAAGCCACAGGACCAGAGGAAATGCAAGCTGTGCAGGGGAGGTCTAGACCAGATGTTGGGAAGAAGTTCTTCAGTGAAGGGGGTCATAGAACAATGGAACAAGCTGCCCAGGGCACTAGTGGAGGCACGACTTGTGGAGGTGTTTGAAAGCATAGAGATATAGTCCTGAGGACCATGATTTATGGGTGACCTGGCAGTGATAGGTTGAAGGCTGGATGCGATGATCTTAATGGTCTCTTCCAACCAAAAATATTCTGTGATTAGGTATTACCATGGCCCATGGGTTCAAATCTCCGGATCCATCCGAAAAGGAAAGAAACCAGAGCACACTCTACCTTTTTTTTTCAAAGAAAGATCAGCTTACTTCTTCATTTACACTTAACGATAGCTGTATTTGTCAATGACACAGCTTATGCTGTACTGGGTCTAGTAAACCAAGTTACTTGCATTAAGCTTATTGAACTTGTCAGTTTGATATTCACACTTAACTGATGCAACTTGTCTGGTCTAAGACCCAACCTTGTTTGGAACCACCCAACCTGAACTTTCCTGTACATCCTCTTCCACATGAATTATCAAGCAGAGTAAATTAAGGCAGCCCCCAGCCACCTGAGCCGATACAGTGTTTGCAAACACATTGAAACAAAAACATACTATAGGAAGGAAAAGGAAAGAAAAGGGAAATCATAGGAATAAGATAAAGGAAAAGTGTAAGTACAAAATCAAAAGATGCTGTCCTAGTTACATATTCATGAATCACTTAAAGTGACACGGGACAAACACCTACCCAATGTCCAAGTCTGTCTTCATAAATATTCTGAGTACAGGTAAGCTTTATTATCCATTGCTACTCAACATTTTTCCTCCAGTTTGTCTTTTGCTATAAGCATGTTAGGATTCTGGAAAGATTCTTACCGTCTCCTGGGTCAATAATTTCCACTGTGGATATATCAGGAAATTCCAGAATTGCCATGACAGGCTCAGAAAGAACAATTTGAAAGGACTCAGACTGTTCATGTTCACCGTCACTCAAAATCCTTACTCGCCAGGTAGCTAAGGTTTGGCCAGGATTGAACTGCACTTGCTTCTGAGCTTTTCCTCTGAAGTCTTTATCTTTCTTGGCAGTACCATCTTTGGTGCTGATACCTGCCAAATTAAAAATTCAGGTCACTGCAAACATCACTTTTAGTTTTTCCCTCATTATGACATCTTTAAATAAGAATGTTCAGAAAAATATACTTTTCACAAACTAAGAGCGAGCAAGCCGACTACACTGCATTTGTTCAATCTCATACCAGTGTCACACACAGAGGTGGAAGTACATCCACTGACATTATGAAAGGGAGCTTGGACAAAATTAACCACAGCAAAACTAATGACTAGAAAAATCCCATATTCCTTCTCTGAGCTTACAGTCAAGTTTTCATTTCTCCATAACTCAAATACAGATGAAAATGCAAATAGATTTCACAGAATTCCCCTCCCCACCCCTTTGAACATTCTGGGCTCTCTTCTGTTCTAGAACATCAAAATAACATGCTGCCTGAAAAACCTAAAGAACCATTTATTTCTTTTAGGAAAAATAAAAACACACCTGGGAAGTTCAGCCTTCAAAGGGAAAGCTAAGGGAAACACAAAGACACAAAGGGGTAAAACATGTGAAATAAGGTTGAAAGAAGCTTCAAAATATGAACCATTGTGGTCATTCCCAGCACAGTAGGCATTTTTAGGACTGTTTTTCTTATTTCAGTGTTTGCATTTCATTGTTTTCTTGCTAAACTCAAGTGAAGCTGAAAGTGCAGAGTCATGGGATAAAATCGAGTACAGCTCATTCCAACAAGAGAGTACAGCCTTTACAGCCTCCGTTCCAGGCTTCTCTCAAAAAGACTTTTCTATGGTATTTCCCTGTTATAAGGCTGTCTGACAGGACCTCATGGAAATTACATGATCATTCAGAACTACCTCCGGCTTAAGTATTTGACCTCTGTTTCAATTCCACAGTATCATCAAAATCTTAAACTTCTTAAGATTTTAGGCAAAACTTAAAACTCTTTCCTCCCTGGCCTATTTCTTCCAATGGTATTGTGCCTCCTTCTAAGTCAGAGCCAATATTTTACATAACCAGCAACCCTTCAGGCCCTTTGGCTCTGAACATGGATCTGCAAGCCCAGAAAACATCTTAACCAATATATTTTTGTTCTTTCCAGCTCTGTAATTCCATGTTGCAGGTTAAAGGTAGTCACCAGCAAGTTACTCAAACTGCATTTGATCCAGCCCAGTTCAAAAAGTGAACTGAAATCCATAGGTAGAAAACATTGTTTTTGAAGAATCAGAAGTCCAATCAGTATCTGACAATCCAAAACTGTAATTATCCACGCATCCTTAACTTTGCATTTCATTAACCTCTTCAAAAGAAATGCACAATCAAATTTAATTCACTGTTCAAAACCGCCTTTTAAGTTAAATGCAGTTAGTTAGTACCTATATCCTTTAAATATCAAGCCAGAATACATGCCCTAACTACATCTCAGTACCTGAAACACAAATTCTTACTCAGAAAGAGATATAAACAGAAAGCTGGTTTCTCAACATGAGTTTGTGCTCACTTCCTGGCAAATGCTTCCATACCTCTGCAAAACCAGCTGTCATCTGAATGGCTGGGTACTCAGTGTGAGCTCACCATAGCCCTCAATGTCAGCCTGTGTAGGGATAATGCTCCCTGTTCCAAATGCAACACTGTAAAGAGGATGGGAACAGATCCAGAAGCTAGAAACAGGTGTGAGGTTGCAGAATGTAATGACGCCAACTTTTTTCAACTTTTTTCACTCTCCAGGTTCTGCAAACAGCTTTCAATACCTGCTGTATCAGCCTCAGCTGACTGCTAACATCATGATCCTAATGCTTACAGCCACCCATTAGACTGGCTGACAATAAGCCTTCCTGGAAATTGATCTATCTTCCTGTGGGCTTTCTGATTGCTACAACCGTAATTCCTCAGACAGGAAAAAGAAAATCTGGACAGGACCGCTAGCCCAGTAAGTCAAAAATTCATTGCAGAAGACCAAAAAAAACCAAAAAAAAAAGAGCAAAATGTTCATCATCTAACTAAAGAAACTGTATGCACAGCATAATAGAAGATACTCGATATAATAAACAAATCACTGTATTGCTTTGAGTACTCACCAGCCTGGTGAGTATAAAACACCACTAAAAGGATATAGCCGCATTGATATATTTTTTCAGCTCGATGGCCAGGGATTTATAGCAGTAACTGATAAGGTGAACATTGAACTTACTTATAAAAGAGGTTTCTCCTAGGTAACCTCTCCGTTTAAGAACAATATCAAGATACTTGGAGTCCTCATTTATTAAATAGTACTCCTTTTCTAAGGAGATCCATGCCCAGTTTAGGCGAAAGTGTTGATTCTTCAGCTTATTGCCTCCTGGAAAACAAAATTGTAAAGATAAGTTGTTAATTTTATCTTTTACAGAAAGACTAGTCTATATTTTGAGGGCAAAATAGCCTGTATCGTGGAAGTTTTGTATCGTAGGTGGGTATTACAAGTCAAAGTTTTTAAAGATTCAGCACTAAGACATAATAAGAACTCAACCATGACGTGTTTGGTACACAGAGGATAGATTTTATCTTAGATGCATGAAAACGAATTGCATTCATTCCACAGTATGTGAATTCTCTTCTTTGGCAAGAGAAAAAGAATAAAATATTATCATAATATTTTTTGGACACCTTTGTTAGAAATTGCAAAAATTACAGAGGATCCGTTTCTGCAGAACTATACTGGCATTTCACAACACCACCCAGGGTAGGACTTCACACTGAATTTATTGGATGTGATCAGACTTTCAGAAGCACTGGAAAGCCCTTCGTGTCTTGAGAGACTAGAGATGATACCTACCACCTTTAGACTACATTTACCCAAACAGCCTGCTTCCAAACCTCACCATTTTCTTCACTAAATTGAACAACTTCTGCTCTTACTGGATTGGAATTTGTGCATCATCACCATACGATTTTAGGAGTACCTTTTTCATCAGCTTAGGAAATGGTTTCAGCATGACTAAGTATCCCTACAACACACCACAGTTTATAGTTGCGTGGATGCTCTCTCCTAAGCTTACATGCTTGTCACTGTGGGGTGAAGTAGGATTGCCTGGGTCACCTAGGAAGACTTAGAGAGATGCAAGCATTTATCGGAATGCTCCTGAACTACTTTGCAACAACCTATATTCACAATATGATGAATGCACCCAACTGATTCAGTTGCTGAGATGTGTTTTGAGAGTCAATTTTCAACAGACCAGAAGATGTCCTCCCAGTCCTTTTGACACAGTGCAACTGTAAGAACATGTTCCTGGTGAAGAAAGCAGTCTCGGGGGTCATTTTCAATGTCTATATGGTAACAGAAGCACAAAAGCTTCTCAGCAGTCTCACTAAACATGGATGGCTTCTCTGCTCTCACACAGTAGGAACTGAAAGCACAGGGCCAATAAGCAGCACACTGAGCTAGGAAGACTGAGTGGTTAACATGGACCAACATCGGCAGCTGTTGATGGCACTGTCTTAAACTGAACACTCTATTTAACTTTTTTTTTTTTATATTTAGCCTCTTATATTAAGTACTTATATTTATATTATATTTATGTTAGGTATCTATATTAAGGAAGTAGAGGAAGCTTCACAGATCTCATCAAACAAAAATGGCTGTATACTTATCAATGAAGTAGGCTCCCCTTATAAAGCCAAAGTAAGACAGGAATGCAGGAAGCATCCTTCAGAGTGTTGGAGGGGATGACATGAAAGTCCTGCTGCAAAAAAGTAAGCACTGGCCTAAAATTAGAGCATGTCTCAGTCTAATCTATTACTCCCAACACGTAAAGCTGTTGTATCCACAGTTAAAGGGATTTGGACAATGGTGGAGCAAGAAATGCTTATTGAAAAGGACAGGTTTCACAATATTTGTCTAAAAATGCAATTCCAGCAACAACAAATGCAAGCAGATGGCACTCTGGTGCCAAGTCCAGTTAAAAATCCTACTTTTTCTCATTTGGAAACGCGAGATGCTGAAAAGAAAACCAACTGCACTGACTAGTTAACAAGTTAGATCAACATGTTTCTGATAAAGCACAGCATAGCTATACTTTCTTACCTCCACCTGTTCACAACTTTTCCACAGTAAAAAGTCATTTTTTGGCAGTGTAGGCACTTCTGGATGCCACAGTTTAATAGGAATGACAAATCAAAATCTCTATACCATCCTATTGGTTGTGTTAGTTATTACCATAGTAAGACTAAAACTGTTCAGCTTAGTGAAGGAAGATGCTCATGCCGGCTCATGGGAGAAGCTGTAGCCTGACCTCCTCCCCACAAGGTGCTGCTACAGAACAAGATTTACTCAGGTAATGACTATCTGAAACACGTGAGGAATTTCCTTTAGAAATTAACACTTCTGGACATAGGATAGTGAGTACAGTAACTCCTCTGAGTAGGTGAATAACATAACCAAGTACCTCAGTTCACTTGATCTTAACTACTTTTGGAATTATACCTTGGAAGAGTGGTAAAGGATAACAAAAAGGGCTTCTTCAAATGCAGGTAAAACTAAACCTAGAGGCAATGTAGGCCCCCTGCTGAATAAAGTGTGTGCCCTGAAGACAGAGGATACAGAGAAAGCAGACATACTGAACACTTTCTTTGCCTCCGTCTATACTTCTGGGAGCTGTCCTGATATCAGAGTCAAGGCTTCTGAGGCTCCAGAGGAAGTGGAGACAAGAGAGGAGCCTTGGTTGATGAGGACTGGGTTAGGGATGTGTTGAGCCAACTGGATGTAGATAAATCCATGGGGCCTGATGGGATGCACTCGTGCATGCTAAGGGAGGTGATGGAAGTCATCGCTCAGATATTCTCCGGCACCTTTTCTAAGTCATGGGGATCAGTAGAGGTGCCTAGGGACTAGAGGTTAGCAAATGTCCCTCCAGTCTTCAAAAAGAAGACTTTCACTGACACCCCAGCAGACTGTGCTGCCATTCAGCAAGACCTGGACAGGCTGGAGAGCTNGTCCAGTTCTGAGCCCCTCAGTTCAAGAAGGACACAGAGCTGTTGGAGAGTGTCCAGCATAGAGCAACAAAGGTGATGAAGGAAGTAGAACACCTCCCTTATGAGGAAAGGCTGAGGGAGCTGGGTCTCTTTAGCTTGGAGAAGAGAAGGCTGATGGCTGACCTCATTATTATCTATAAATATGTGAGGGGTGGGTGTCAGGAGGATGGAGCCAGGCTCTTCTCAAGGTCATCTGGTGACAGTACAAGGGGCAATGGGTGCAAGCTGGAACATAAGAGGTTCCATATCAATATCAGCAGGAACTTCTGTCCAGTGAGGGTAATGGAGCATTGGAACTGGCTGCCCAGGGGGGTTGTGGAATGTCTCTCTGGAGACATTCCAGACCCACCTGGATGTGTTCCTGTGTTACTTGGTCTAGGTGATCCTGCTGTGGCAGGGGGATTTTACTAGATGATCTTTTGAGGTCCCTTCGGATCCCTGACAATTCTATTTGATTCTACTGGAAGAAGAAACAAAGGGAAGTTGGTTTGCACCTTCCAGTTTTTTTCTATTCTACTACCTGAAAAAGAATAAAGCAACCCTTCCATATCCTTTCAGTCTGCTTCAAAGACCGACTTTAGATTACCTTACTGACCTGTCTACTTGAAGAAAATAATTCACCATATTGTGTAGTCTTGCATGAAGGTAATGGTACTTGTGTCAACAAAAGGGGCGAAATGGTTCCTGGAGTATCATGCTGCACTCCATGGCCTGCTTCTTTCTGTTCTTTTGATCTCTTTTGTTTCTGACAGAGGAGAAGGCTATAAATACACATACCCAAACCAGGAATGAGCATCACAAAAACCTTAGTAACTATAGTGTTAGCTATACCAGCACCTACATTAGGTTAGTGATATGTTTTCCTATTAGCTTCTGGGATTAAGTGCAACATACACCTTCTCTAAACTAGTGACAAAAGCTGTTTGTGTGCCAACCTTGAATCTGAGTCTAATTTAAATATAATTTGACAGAGGGATGGAATTTTACTGCAAATCAGATGAGAGAGAACCTGTTGCTATAACCACTGAGAAAAAGTACTGCGGCCACATGAGTTTACTAGAAATGGGATTGTCAAACATTGGAAACTTCTGGCAGAGTTTGTGTCTTTTTTAGAAAAGATTTAAGCCAGGAGGTGGAAAGCAGTAGAAAATCCAGCATAATTTGTCCTACTGCCCAAAGAAGTAATGAGTTATGCATGTTGTGGACAAAGGCATACAATTTCCAGAAAGGTCTCAAGTTTAATCTCTAGTGTCTTAAATAGTTCAACCTTAAGTGCAATCTATATTTGTATGTAATTACTGAATATACCAAAATACAAGAGAAGAAGTCTAAGCTTTCGAAAAGGAACAGTTACATAGACAAATACTGGCAGCCAACTCCCAAACCAGCTAACACCAATCATTGGTGCCATGATAAGTATCGAAACATGCTGAGTTAGAAACCTAATAAGAGGATAAAATTTAGAAAGCAAAAAGCACATGAAAGGCAATATGAAAGATGTGAGAGTCTTAATTCCAACCTTTTCTTGCTTTCAGCAGGTTCTTTGTGCCTCTTCTCAGAGTTTTAAAAAAACAAACAATAAGAAAGTATTATTTTTAGGGTGTTTCTAGCAAGCTTCCATCTCAACAGGCCTACTTCTGCCTTTGAAATGTCCACCCTTTAGAATGTGCAATACTAAACACATCAGAGTTAGAATTTTAAGAAAATAATATAGATACCTTAGTCATTACTTCTTCACTTTGTGCTTTTGTGTTCAGAAGAAACACTTTCTAAAGTATACACAGAGCTTCATGGCCAAAAGTCCCCAAACATTATTATCACTGTTCTTATTATTATGGATCTCTTACCTAATTTCAGATACTTATTTTTGGGCTAGAAACCCTGAACTGCCTACATAGCCAAAACCTGAACAGAGGCATTTTGTAAGGCAGGGACTTATTTTGGGTATCTGGTTTTGAATGAGATCAGCTGTGCCCCAAAATTTGCAGAAAGCTGTGCATTTTTCCTCAGCAGCTTTTAAAGATGCCTGTCATGGTCAGTTCCATTGTAGACATTTTTAGTATAGTCAGCTAACACCAGATGATCTTTTCAGGTCACTTCCAATCCTACATGTTCTGTTCTGTGACTTGGCCTAGGTGTTCTGCTGTGGCAGTGGCATTGGACTAGATGATCTTTCGAGGTCCCTTCCGATCCCTGATGATTCTATGATTCTATGAGGTAAGATAAATTCCACCATTCTTGAACTAGATGAAAGTGGGCTTTTTCTACAGGCCAGTAAAGTCACACACTATATAAACATAAGGTTTGCTGAGAATTTGAAGAGTACAGTTTTCAGGAATTAAAACAGTATCAGAATTCAAATTGCAGATGGCACCTGAATTTGTTTGTATACTAAAATATTTACCTGCTTTACAATAATATATTTATAGGCAAATTAACTTTGCATTGCTTGCTAGTGCTTCCCTTAGGCACAGGCAAAAATTTAGCTGCTAGGAAGATAATTAAGGTACTATCTTCAGTGATTGCTTTGCTTTTGTTCCTTTTACAGACAAGTGTTTGCAATACAAATATTTGGAGAAGGAACCCATTATTAGAATGCTTATGAAACTAAACAAAAGGAAGGAGGGCCATGTTAGCATAAGGTAAATCATAAGCAATGAGATGTGGCTGGCAAGACACTGCTGTAAGTGATGCATCAAAATCTGGTTTTAATAGAAACAAAATCTGATGTGAAATGCAGCACTCTTAGTACACAGCACCATGATTCCCATTTAGCCACATGCTTCCTGTCAATCTTAGCACTTCCTGAGTTGTTTTGATCCTCATGCTATTTACAAGATGGTATCCATGGTTTGTACGAGCATGTTTTTTGCCAGGCTAAAGCAAGAATGTGTGACCTTAGGTGATATTGGTAGTCAGAATAAACGTAGAGAAAAGATTACACATTCAGCTCAGGAGACAGTTTCACCAACTCTTATTTGCTATACTATGTCTGCGTAGTCTGCGTAGACTGTAGCTTCAAGTCAAAAAGACAAAAGTTTCAAGTAAATATTTTGTCTAGCAAACTATTAAATAAAATCATCCCATCAGATAAATTCTGAATATTGTATGCGCTGGGACAGCACACCATTGAACTAGATGACATTTAAAGGGCCCTTCTCACCCAAGCGATTTCATGATTCTATGATCATATGCTATTCCTTCTACTGTGATCATCAAAAAAGATGAATCTTGTAAAACTGTTGTAATTTCATATGGACAAAATGTTTTCAAAAGTATCTGCAAAAAGCAATTAAGAAAACTCGGCACGTAACACATACATTTACAATGTTTGTATTGATTGCAACAAGGCATAAATTAACCTAATAATTTCACCCAATTAGAAACCCATTAAAATGTTTCTCCTTTTTAAGGCTTTTCAGAAGTTCAATAATGAACTCAAATATCTAAAACATCTTGCTGAACTCTGCACCCTTCTGCACTCTGTTTGCCACTGTAACTCAATATATGTGTAGAACAACCAAAACCAACCCCTTAAACTAGCCCCTAGTGATTAGGGACTAAAAACAATGCTTTCTCTGACTTCTCAAGAGAAAACACACACTTCCCAGCATTATGGACTCGGCTTGCCTGGAGAGTAATTGCTGGTATCCAATGAACTGCAGACAGTTTCTGTCTTTCAGTAGTTTCTGTAACTGTTTTTTTGCCTCTGTTTTATGTCTGCCTCTAAGAACCAAGTTGGAATGGCCACATTTGCCAAGGCTTAGACTAGGCAAATGTCTGAAGCCACATAGCAGAAAAATATCTGAAGAATACTGTATAGCTGCTTTATTACAGAAAGAAAAGGGGAAGCAAGAGAAGAGACATGAACAGGAAGATTAACTAGGGTATATTAAATTTTGATCCTAGTAAAATTCACCTAAGCGTAACTAAAGATGTCTCTAAGCACAGTCTGGGGATTCATGCTGGTTTCATTTAAGGAATTCCCAATTCAAATCAATGGCCAGTTCTTCTGCAGATTAACCAGATTCTGATGAAGAGGTTAACCAGTTTACAGGAACGGTGAAAGCAAACATGCATTAGCTTTTCAGCCACTTCACTTCACAGCTTTAAACTAATTTCACTTGAAATCAGCTCAGTACAAATTAGGTCACCAAGAGCCAAAATACCTTCAATCTATAGGCTGTACTAAGAAGCTATGAGCTTTCAAAGGAAAAAGCAAATTGGATAAAGAGAAACCCAGTTGGAATAATCAAAAAAAGAGATGCTGCAGCACTGTGTTTAACGGCTTCCACAGCTATTACCTGGCTAGCTTTGTAACTGATTTCCAGGGAATTCAAATAATCTACTTGCTGGTGTGAAATTCTGTGCTGTAAGCAAGGGACTAGCTCTGCCAGACTTGAATGTTTCCTACTTCTACAGTCACTGTGGTGAATATGTAAATAATTCAATGGATTCAGGGTACTGCTGAAGTGCTTCTAACTAAAATGCTTAAGCACACAGCCATCTATGCTGTCTGAAACAGCAGAGACAGGCATTGAGCTACCTGAAAAGTTCTTAGCAGAACTGAATCAAGTACAACTGGGAAGAAATATTCATATTCCTCTTCAAAATACCAATCCATCAAAATCAAGGCTGTTCACAAAAAGACTGGCTTTGATTAATCTCTTGATGGAGAATACATTTTAAATTTTCACGTTTCCACATTCTGACTTAACATTTTAGGTCTATGTAACTGCTCTTATTACTACTGTAACAAATACAAAGCAATTTTAAATGTCAAACCTACAAATACTGAACTATACACTTTCATCTTTTCAAACTGAAAAGTCAAAGCTCAATTATTCATCAAAACTTTGAATTTTGACTTTTTGTCCTGATTAAAATTAAAATATCTCAAAACATTTTTGCAGAATACAAACATTACTTATTGCCCTGCTCTGAGACGAAGGAACTTCCCAGCATTTGCTGGTGAACATCTATTGAATAGAGTTCAGAGTATCACTATAACAAATGTTTTCTCCCAATGATCGCACTCCAGAAATTTACTAGTTTTAAAGTAGACAGTTAAAATGTGTCATGTGAAGCTTACATTTTCTTTGAAGAGAGCAAGGAACATAAATAAATATAAGGATTAGCTAGATAGAAGTACATACATTGCATTAGTGATACCTATTTCTATATTAATACATTCACAAGAGAATGGGTATAGAATACTTGCTCTATGAACCTACCAACAGTAACATCTGACTACACTTTAAAATCTTGCATCATTCACAGTGCATCCAGACAGCTTACTGTGATGACAATGGCTGAAAGATCTGATCTAAATCCCATTGAAACGCTGGACCATCATAAGGATTATTGTATCATGATATCATCGGTTGATGATAATGGAAACATTTATTTGGAAATTGAAGTGTCACAAGAATCAGCTCTACTGAAAGTGTATTTTCTAATGAATACAGACCTGTTCTTGTTACAGGTCATAACTGACAGTGTTTGATTTCCAGAAATACTATGTCTGACTGAATGTTCACACGAACAAGACATTCATCACAGAATCTGCTCAAAACAATTCTGAAACAGACAGATTTCCTGATGAAGAGTAACAAGAGATAAACCTAAACATACCACTCGAGCTGTCATGCCTATCATTAAACAATGCCCATATTACCTAAAGCCGAATACCTTTTTTTCCTACAGATCCACACCCTGCACCTCCCTCTGAAAGAAAAAACCTACCACCTGGATTCGTAAGGCTTCATGCATGCATGGCCTGCAGCAACAAGTAAATTTATTACATCTCTGGCAAGAGACATTCTTAAAATAAATTTAATAGTCTTCAGGTCTCTGCTTACTAATTTGTTTTGTGGCGCCAGACAACTTCTCCCAAAAAACAGGCTTCAACCAAAACGAAGTGAGGTTCATTTCCTCGTCTCACAGAATAACGGGTTTAGCTCTGCCACCTTAGGTACTGGCACATATGGGACTTTCATCTGGCTTATACCTTTAAAGTGCTATGCACATACTAGCATGTAGGAAAACTACTGTCATTTAAATTAAAATCAGACAAAGTATTAAATTTGAGGGTCATGAGATGTAGTGATGGGCTTGGTAGAGTTAGACTAATGGCTGGATCTTGAAGGTCTTTTGTAACCTAAATGAGTCTGCGATCTTCAGCCTCAGTATTGAGGCCAACAGAACAGGATCCAGAAGGAATATATTTACACCCAAAATGTTACCATATTTAGTGCTGTATTATTTTAAGTAATTCCTTTTTTTCCATTGGAAAAGAAGAGACCAATTTCCCTTTTTTAAATAACACTGTAATTTAGAACCTGCTACTGGACACTCCTTCAAGTGTGCCTAATATTATGATGTCTCCAATGCTTCATTCTTGTACTTAAAACTGAGGCACATGAGTGAGTGCCATCTGAAATGAACACCTTTAATTTTTCATAACAAATATCAAATTGGTATTTGCATCACACAGGCAGATTTCCCTAGAATAAATAATTGATCTTTTTAAATCTTAACTGTTCAACGTTATCTTTACAGAGAACTCCCCTCCATTCCAGATGACAATCCAGATCATAAATCTCAAATTTTACAGCTTTAAGAGGAAAATTTGTGTGAGAAGAGTTAAGGAGGTTGCTGCCATTTGCAAAAGCTGCTCTAAACAGAATGGAATAGTGTTTCCATTTTATTGAGTAGACTTGATGCAACACACTAAGCACCAACAGGGAAAATACTCTATTAACTCCACATCAACTGTTTTTCTTTATTACTAATTCAATTCCACAGACTTGAATTTGGTTCCTTTTCTGTTCTGGCAATGCAACAAATGAAATGTCTGACTGACTGGAGGAGAACAAATGTCAGGCAGGTTCATTTAACATTTACTTTTAATTTATTTCAGAGTAATTGTAGCAGGTAATCTCAAATACTTAACTTTTAATATTATTTGAGCAGAAAAACTCCTTTGTGGTGCCTTTGATCCTTCTTAAGCTATGCCAAGCCTATAACCTTTAGCAGGTGATTTAGTCCTGCTCAGGAAGGGCAGAGTAAAGGAATGAAAACAGAACTGTTGATACAGACAAGGACATAAAAGGATTCCTTTTTAAATCATTGCAGCACTGCCTTAAACCAGGTCTTTCTGAGAGGCATTCAAAGATACTAGTTGCACCAAGAAAAGGGAGATTTGTGCATTGATGGCTTATTTTTAAATACCATTGCAATTATTTTAGTGGCACTCGAGGCGTATCCTACGTAACTGCACTGTATTTTCCTAAGGCAGTAATTACAAGATATTCTGTATTCTTCTTTTGTCTCAAATTTCTGTGCTGCAGCGACAACATTCATAGCAAAAGGAAAAAAAAAAAACCAAACAAAAAAGGGAGAAACCCAAAATTCATTCCTTAAAAGAGGAAACTCAAGATGTCAGAAATCTGCTTAAATCTAAAAGATTTAAGTGCAGGAATGGACTTCTGACATGAAGAGCAGAATTGAAATTCCAGAATAATGTGACCACAGTGAGTTTCCCAAGAAAGAAGTGCAACAGACATGAAGCAGAAGGACAGTAGACAGGAGTGACTGTGAAATTATGACAACTCAATCTTGATAGTATTTTGCTTCCAACACCTTACTTGAATCTCCCTCCTTCCCTCTGTATATGCAGCCTTCATTTTTGCTTTTAGTAGGAAAATGAAATAAAAATTGTCAGTAGAAAAATTGTTTTTAGGAAACAACAGACTGTAATAACTCATCTATTTATGTACAATTCATGCTTTACTCAGCTTGAAAAGAGATAACTTGTTCAGATATCATTCCCTATCTTAATGTACTAGCAGAATACTGCAGCATCTTGCTCAGGCATATTAACCTAAAATCCCTTTATTGCTAACAGGCTTGGCAAGATTCTTTTCAAAAACATCACACTTCAAACACCACAGTGTGCTTTCTGACATGCCAAGGTGACATTTATTTGGCACCACACAGGCTTTTGAAAAACCCTCGATCGAAGTTTCCATTCTCCCACATGTATTCAGACATTAAAATCCTTCAGCTTTTTTCCAAAAGACAGGGAGGCAATACTTTTGTCAGAACCATCTCCCACTGAGTCTGCCAGCTATCTCATACAGGCAGGTGAAAGCCTGTATATCTGTGGTCCTCAGTTTGCATTTTTTGCCTTAGAGCTTGCACCGAAATGCGTGGAGGTGCGGCCACAGCAGTTTTAACATGCCAGCTAACACAAACATTTCCCAGTTTTAAAGAACAGTGCTTCTCATCCTTTCTTTACAGGGAGCTGCATAGCACTTGCCTGTTGGGACAAGACCTCAGTCTCCTGCATGTCACCTGCTGCAGCTGATAACATCACTGACACACAAACCAGAGCAGCTCCCTGTGCTGAAATGCAACTCGGGAAGCTTGGGAAGTCACTGGAAAAGCTCCTCTCACCTCAGCCGGCAGCAATTCACACAATGCTGATGATACAGTGTCAAACTGTCATCACTTATCTCCTCCTTTTGGCAGGGGGTATTAAACTTCTTGTTTTTAACTGATTCCATGGCTATTCCAAATAAATTTCTCCCACCTCCAGTAAATCTGATCATGTCCTTGCTACCTATTAGGATCGCTGTTCCTTGTAGGATGCAGCAATGTGCTGGACACTGAGACCCACAGGTTCAGGAGGCCCATTCGGAAGTCCCAGAGACCATGACATACAGCAGAGGTGGAAGCACAGGTTAGAGGTGACAAGATGATAAAGCTCACCAGTCGCTCTGTAAAATCATCTCAGATCAAATCAACTCCAGGCAGTTCATCTGGCAGATAACTGCAGATAGCTGCTGAAGTCCTTCTAGTTAACAACTGCCAACAAAACTGTGAAATCTTCACTGTTTAGGAAGATTAGCTTTCAAGGATACTTCTTTCCCTTCTTACCTCAATCACAGAAGAAAATTAAAGACTTAATTCATTAATGAGGTGTTTGAGATGGATAAATTACACTGGATTTTTTTCTCTATCCTATAGAATTGAACAGGTGTGAATGTTAACAGATTTAACAGAGCACAGAATGGTAGAAGTGTTAATCCCTGCAGCATATAAACTGTGAGTGATTGCTGAGCCACTGCTTGACATCTCTGGAAAGATGTACATTTGCACCCATTTATGAAAGCTGAATGACCAGTTGGTCAGGCTGAAAACTACACTGCTGATCATCCTGTGCAAAACAATCTGTGCCACATATACAAACCACATATCCAAGAAAAATGTGTCAGTAATCCCTTATCTGTCTAGAGAGAGATACAAAAACCACTCACTTGCCAAATCAGATCCTTGACATCCTACCTACTATAGGCTTCTCAGTGCCAGAGACACTTCTTTGCTTTAACCTTGGTTAGAGGGGTAAGCTCTAGTATTAAGCTTTCTGAAGTACCTAATGTGTTACCTATTTTAAAAATAATTCACCTGTCTGGGCCTCAATCTCGTGTGTTTTTTAAAAAGGGAAAACATTACTTATCTTATTTGTAAGGTCCAGCAGATAAAAAATATATTAAATCTCAATATATAAAACCTGCTCTTCATTTTTAAACTGCAGCACTGTCTCTGTCTTTGCTCCATGCTAGCAAGTGCAGTTATATCAGCCAAAAGAACGTATCAGTTCATGTTACTGGCAGTAGTTCCACCTATTTGTGTCTAACCACTTAACTTTTAATTATTCTAGCTATTCTTTAGGTATCTTTCACATCAGAAGAGAGGGGAATGTAGTTGTAGAGAAATCTGTCTCTTACCTTGTTTTAAAGGCTCTCTAGTCTGAACTCACAGTCTTTGTACGTTTAACACCAGGGATGATACAGGATCTCCTCCCTTCAGCTGTTTGTAGGAATTCTAATTGAAAGTGATCTTCTAGATGTCTGTCCCCTATTCCCTATTGCATTAGAAAGCCCTATTGTCATTTGATGTCAAAAACTCAATCTTCATCTACAACTACAAAGGTTCTTGCCCTTCTCTCCTGTAGCAGAGTCCTTAGAAAAATTGCTGCAATCCAGGGGAGGTCTTAAAATAAATGCCTTTTTAAGCACTTGGACCTAATAATTTGAAAGAATATATTATGACCTTGAAAATATTTTGTCCAAGTATATAATCCCATGGACATGTTTCATATCTCATGTTATTAAATGCATGCTATACATTCCTTAGCTGCTGAAATATGAGCAATATCTTCTGATTTTCACTTCTTCACACACTCTCTGAGTAGCTTCTTGGAAAGATAGTGAGCTTAATCCAATCTAACACAATGAAGGGAAAGCACTTTCTTTTCGCTTTCTAGTTAATGAGCAACTTTTAGGATAGAAGTTTGATGAAAGTCCTTGTGTTAAAGAACATGGGAGAAAACAGTGAAATGAAACTTGAGACTGTACTGTCTCAAAACCTGCTTTCTCAGTGCAGACTTATTTGCTCTGTCCTGTGCTTACGTTAAAGAGGCCCGCATTGTAACCTTCTTGTCCTTCTATTGACAGATATTTCAATCTACAATCAACAAAGTGCCTTGGCACATGAACAGAGGGGAGAGACATAGTATGTGCTATGTGCATCCTGTTAGTGCCATGCAAATGAGCTTCAATTGAGTTCGTACATTACCATGGCACAAAAAGCAGTGTCACAAGACTCAGCCCTACCAGAGTCAAAGCTAGTGCTAGTGCACTGACTGTAAAATCCTCCTTCAAGAGAAAGCATATACTATCTAAAAGAAGAGTATTGTACAGATACAATATATGATGCCAGACTTGGATTGGTTAAGTCCCTGAGCAGGCAGAAATATATCAACTAGTAAGCCTTTGCATTCTGGCTGATTCTGCTATGCATACAGTCCTTTATGCAAATAGAGATGGTGAGAAGACACTTCAGTGGAATCAAGGATCAGTGACAAAATAATTAAGGCATTTAACTAATAATACTGATAGATATCAGGCATTGTTCATGAGTTCTGAAATAAATGTTTGACTTAACTGGGTAGCTGTTTCATTTTCATCATCTGGCAAGCAGAATGGTTGACTTTATTTTAGCAAAGGAAAATCATCGTATATTTCCGATCTAACAAAATCCTGAAATACACGTTTGCTATGCTCTGTTTCCCAAAGTTGGCACAGTTTCATGTTACACTGAAAACAATTTAACCTCAGAGGTCTTTTCCAGCCTCGGCAATTCTGTGATTCTTAATCTCACTGATGGTTCTACCTGACAGTTTAAAAGATAAAACTCCTCCTCTGCAAGGAACTATCAAGATCATCCACCTCCTCTGTGCACGTGCTTTAGCACACTTACTGTTTTAATTCTTACTCTCTTTAGTGCTTTCTCTTTCAGACTGACTCCAGTTCTTTCATAATTCTGTCTTGGTGTTGATCTGATAGAACTGACTGGGACTTGATTTAAAATGCAGCTTCCTCAGTAGCTTTCAACAGTGTGCCAGAAGATCATGTCCTCAGAGCAGTCAATTAGAATAAAAAGTGACATAAGAAAAGAGTGCTAGAGGTGAAAAGAAAACCATTTGAAGAAACAGAATAAGCTCGATCAGGAATTACATTAATGGTTTCCTAAATCAGTTTTGGTATCAGAAGAAAGGAAGGAGGAGTAACTAACACATTTTTGTCAGATCTAAATTTCTGCCTGCACCAAATCTCATTTGGTAATAAAATATGCCCTTCCACTTAATGTTCTAGCTAACTTGTTGTTCGCAAAAGAAAAACAAAAGAAAAACCAACATGAAACAACTTTCATTAATACAAATAGAGCAAAACTTAATGTGAATTATTCCTGTGATTTCTGGAATGTTCTCTGCAATCTAGCATTTAATGTTTCGGATAAGAACATTTTATCTATGGTTGGCAGGTAAGTGAACACTTACAATTACCTATAAACTCAGCAGTAAGCAATGATGGAGTAAAAATGTTTTAAAGCAAACATCGTAACATAGCATGATGGAAAGAGCTGAGCCTGGAATGATGCTTATATAAAACCTTATATAAAATTACAGTGCTTATATAAAATAAAACCATGTATTGAATGTTATGGCATCAATATAAACTGAAGACATTCTAATAAGCAGTCTAAACACACCTGAAGTTTCTCTGAAGTCATAATGAAGAGACTTTTTTTGTAATCATCAGTTTTCCTGAATTGGTATAAGATTTCTGAAACAAAATCTACACAAGAGGTATGTTTAAGCAAAAATCACTCATCAAAGAAAAAAGATTAACAATGAGCACAATGCTCAGAAGATGATATTACTAAGTTTTCTAGCTTCAAATACCCATAGAAGTTTTTATCATCTGCACCCATAAAGCGAAAATTTTTCAGTGTGAAACTTGAAGTCTAGACAGCGGTTTTCATGTGTTAAACACCTTGAATTTGGCATAGCAAAACCAGCAGCTTCTCATTGGAAAAATAGTTTGCATCTTCTAAACCTCTTAGGAGCCATCTCTAAACATTCAGTCCTTTCCCCATCATAAAGACAAGGGAAAAAAAATTCAAACTAAAAGAGGGTAGGTTTAAATTAGATCTTAGGAAAAAAATCCTCACTACGATGGTGGTGAGGCATTTGAACAGGTCACTCAGTGACCCCTCTCTCAAGGCCAGGTTGGATGGGGCTCTAGTCAACCTGGTCTAGTGAGAGGCTATCCATGGCAGTGGGGTTGGAACTAGATGATCTCTAATGCCCCTTCCAAGCCAAACTATGATTCTATGATAACATGAATAACAGGTGGTAGTAGGCATGGTGTAATGACATTTGACTGTATTCTTCCACTTGCTGCAGAACTTGACCTTGGAAATGTTTAGGAAAATTATATTTGAATCAACACAGAAAAGTTTTTGACACTTAACAGTCACAAATTTTAGAGTGTTTGGGTCAATAAGAGAACAGTATGTGAAAACTTTCATTATCTCCCTATGAAATCTAAATGATGTGTCACAAAAACAGCCTAGAGTACTTAGACCTCTTTCAGAGACATATAAATCTCTCGACCATGGTAAGTGTAATATTTATAGGCTTTAACCTTTGCCAGGATATTATTATTACCAGGAGATGAAAAATTGTAAACATGTATGGCTCAGTGAATGTAATTTCTATAGTTTATTCCATTCCTGCATTTCAACAGGATATTTCAAACACCAACAGTGAACTCAAGTTCAGCGTTCTTTTCTAGGATTTAAATCTGCCCAACAGGCTGTGCGAAGTGTTAGGTGGCTACTAACATTAACATCAATGCATTAAGGGTGATTTGTGTGAAGAATGTTATTAATGCTAAAGAATTTTACACCCAACACGTACAAAAGAGCAACACAATATTTGTATCCTTTCAGATTCACATTTGTTCTGTAAGTTTTTGGAAAGAATCTGGATTTCTTCCCCAAAACTATGTATCCTATATTTTTAAGATGCCAGATGCATTTTGCCATGTGTATTGTCCTGCTTTGATGGGGGGGTCTGGACTGATGATCTCTCAAGGTCCTTTCCAACTCTGACAATTCTGTGATTTCACCATAAGAAAGTAAGCCGGCTTTCTTTGCACTTTGTTAGATTTATAAGGAAAACTGAGATGCACTGTTTTGATGAAATACTCTTTAATAAGAGATCTGACAGTTGTGGGACACAAATACATTCCTACACTGTGCATCTCTTTCTCTCTGTATGTATCATAAACAAGAGATGTAGATGCAAATCCCTACAGAGAGACAGACAGACACACATACACATAGAGAAAGATCAATGTAGGGATTGAAAGTTCAATTAAACTCAGCCTCACTAAGCACACTGCATTCACATTGCATTTAAAACCAGTCTCACGCATTCATGTTGCATTTAAAACCAGTCTCACAGACTGTATGGAGCAGTATCTGTACATTAAAATGAAGACCTGGTCCATGTTTTTTGCACTGCCATGCTACAACAGAAGAGCAAATGCTCACCAGTGAGATGCATTTCATGTCAGTGTGTATGTAACTAAATATGATCTCAAAACCATACCTACACAAGTTTATCAGCTTTTAATGTTCACATTATAAATTGGGATTTATTTTACATTTTACAGAACATTTATTATCCAGAGCTGGAATAAGCTCTGTAACAGGCTGAGGATTGAGGCTGTCTGGCTCTTTGAAACAAATCAGTAATACATGCGATGATAACAATACTATCATGTATAATAACATTTCACTGTACAAATTGAAATATACTGCAGATCTTCAGAGTCATGTTTTATGTATCAATGTTTCCATTCTACATGCCTCCCGCTACAATCCCTCTAGGATGCAACTCCAAGAACAATTCCCCATGAACCTTGTGCAAGACTGCACCAGACTCCCTCAACACACAGAACAGAAATCAGTTTGTATAGTTTCCCAAGACACAACTAAAATTTCCCATTCTGACAGTAAATGGAGACTGAGCACCATGATCTTGATTGAAAACTGTACACTGTTCCATTCTGGAGTCAGTAATGTCAGGCAACCTTTTTGACATTCAATAACAAAGTTACTCAGGCTTTCACATGGTGAATATCAAACCTTTAAGCTGGACACATTTATGACCCTACTGGGTCCACAGAGCTTGACCCTCTAGAATTATCCCAGTGAGTGAAATTGTGGAGACTAATGTGCCTGCAAAAAAAGAGTGGCAATTATTCCCAACAGGAAACTCTTTCTGGTGCCTACAGTATTCTTTTACCTGCTCTCTCCATTGAACTTAAATACTCATGCAACACTTTACTGGAATGACTCTTGTGCCTCACCACAAAGTACTTTGCTGGGTGAGTACACATAGGTCCCAGCTGCAATCACTGCAAATCTTCATCCTGTTACAAATTATTTAGGCTGTAGAGCTGTTATTCCTAGTAACTGCAGTTCTTTTACAGTTCTTGCCAAAAGAAGCCTAAGCTTTCTTCCACTTCGCCTCTAGGACTCTCCATGTGGGGCAACATTACTGCTTTGAATAGCACTTATGCCGCATTAGTCAGTTTGTTTATAAAAAGCATTTATTAGGATTACTTTTACCTAACTTTGGACACTAAATGTCTTTATGCTTAGATAGTTAGCCTAGGCATTCATTATAACCAGTGACAGTCTAGTCAGCAGATTAGGATTCTCTTGACTAAAGGCAGGAATTCAGGGCCATGTGAGGTCTGCTAAGGCATCTAGCTCATGTCATTTTGTCAGGTCACAAGTTGGACTTGATCTCAGAGGTCTTTCCAGCCTCAGTAACATTGTGATTCTGTGATCTGGGACATCTGTAAATGGTTGGCAAATTCATCACAGTATTGACAGGAAATCCATGCCTTTCTGCAGTGCTGGATGGATGTCAGGCAGGTTGGCTAGAGCCCCTCACTGCTTTCAGTCCTGTGCTGAGGGAATTGAATCCTGCCCAGTAGTGCCTTCAGAGCTACCCAGCACATTTTAAAGACAACACTTGCATCAACTGAATAGTTTTACGGTTTCTGACTGTACCACCTAGATCTTTATGGCCCACAATGCAACCTTAGACAAGGCAATCAGAAACCTTAGAAGCATTCAGAAACCTTAATAGGATCACAGAATCACCCTGGGTGGAAAGGACTTCCAAAGGTCATCTAGTTCAATCCCCCTGAAGTGAGCAGGGGCATCCTCAAGTAGATCAGGTTGCTCAGAGCCTTGTTCAGCACCACCTTGAATATCTCCAGGGATGAGGCCTCAACTACCTCCCTGAGCAACCTGTTCCAGTTCTTAACCACCCTCCTGCTAAAAAACTTGTTTCTAACATTCAATTTAAATTGCCCATGGTCCTATCCCTCCAGGCCTTTGTAAACAGTCCCTTCTCCAGCCTTCCTATAGCCCCCATCAGGTACTGGAAGGTCGTTATCAGGTCCCTTTGGAGCCTTCAGCCTGTCCTTATAGCAGAGTAGCTCCAAACCCCATCAGGTCCGTGTCCTTCCTGTATTGAGGACTCCAGAGCTGGATTTAGTACTCCAGGTGAGGTCTTACCAGAGCAGAGTGGCAGAATCTCCTCTCTTCCTATGCTTCTTTTGATGCAGCCCAGGATGCAACCAGCCTTCTGGGCTGCAAGCACACACTGTCTGCTCAAGTCTAGCTTCTCATCCACAAAGTCCTTTTCCTCAGGTCCACTTTCTATCATCTCCTCCCCCAGCCTGTGTTGACAGTGAAGATTGTTCCAACCCAGGTGCAGGACTCTGCAATTTGTTTTGTTGAACCTCATGAAGTTCACCTGGGCCCATCTCTCCAGCTTGTCCAGGTCCTTCTGGATGACCTCCCATCCCTCTTGCTACCAACAGCACCATTCAGCTTGGTGTCATCTGCAGACTTGTTGATGGTGCACTCAATCCTGCTACCTCTACCACTGATACAAATATTAACCAGTACAGATCCCACTTGTCACTTTGACATCTAACTTTGTGTGCCTTCAATCTAGCACAAACTCCCACATACAGCATTTAAATCATCTGCAGATTGAAAAACAGATCTTATGTTACATGGAGGCTGACTGACTCTATTGCTAACAGAGAGACATGCAAGCCCTGGCACTAGAGACGACACTCGCTTAAGATGGATGTTTACCTTGTCAAACTGGCAGCCTGAAGCAACATGCAAAGACAGTAAGATAGGAATATGTAACAGAGCAGGGAACAGAAGGATCTAGTATCCATTTCATCCTTGGTCTTGAATTTACTTAATCTGAATGAAAATACATCCCTGAGCCACAGCTTCATTTCTGTTTTCAGCAAGTACAGACTAAGCACTGTCTTGAAAGCAAGAAACAAATGAGAAACTCCCATTTCTTCCCATCGGCTTTCAGTCAGCTTCTGCTCTGGCTGCTCCTAGGAGGTGGTCTCTGTGGTTGTGTGGCTTTTTAAGGAACTGCTCTGCAGTTCTTTGATCTGCAGAAGAACTAAATATGTAAACAAACAGTTTAATTTTAATTTGTGTGATTTCCCTGACTTAGTTCATTGCACAAAGCTTGTGCCAGTGTAGGGGAGGAGCAGAGCACAACACAGCAGCACAGTGGCAAGTATCAGGACTACTGTGCTTAGTTGTCTCTTGATGTTGAAACTACATCCTCAGCTGTCATTCCTTACTGACATAAATCAGTGTTCAAGTGTAAATGTGGCCGTTATTCTGAAAAGCAAGTTTTCTGTGCTATTTCCATCAAGAGACACCTTCATCCCCAATTCTTGCACGTAACATAGAATGTAAACAAGGAACATGCGCTTAAATGCTGACACAAACCACATCACTTTGAAAGACAAGAAAATGATTCCTGATAGAAGCCAGGAGTTGTGGCAATTTAAACAGGTCATAAAGGTTTCAGCCTTGCAATGCTTCCTATGAAAACCAAAAGCCTATGGATACTCAGGCTTTCTCTTGAGACTACTTTGCATCAGCCCCACGGGCCAGGATGCTAATATGCTTGCAAGACAGAGCTCTCTGAAATGATGCTACTTGCTCCTTTCGATCATTTGCGAGGCACTGTCTTGCATCAAATCACCTGCTAACCACCCACTTTAAAGCCACCCACAAAATGGAGATCTGATGTCCTAACATGAAAGGCACAGAAAATAATCTAATCCTGTAAAAGTTAACTCCCTCACACTTGCCAACCTCATGAGGTTTAACAAGACCTAGTTGTTGGGGCGAGGCAATACACATATACAGGCTGGGCAG
>VZRI01005541.1:30222-59144 GCA_013397515.1 Upupa epops | reverse complement strand
GATTGGACTAGATGATCCTTCGAGGTTCCTTCCGATCCCTGATGATTATATGATGCTATAGTTCATGCTTTACACACACACTCACAGATACCTGCCTATGACATGGAAATGTGTAGCATATAGAGAACCCCCAGAGGAATGGACTATTAAAAGTGAAGAAGTGATTAAAAAATGAAAGTGAATGGAGTGAAGCTGGGCTCTGATTAACAGTGTGTCACCTGTAACAACACACTCAACATGAAAGTCTGGGTAAGTACTAGGAAATGAAAAAATACACTTGGTCTTGGCAGATCTCATTAGCTTGAGGAATGTGTTAAGGGAGTCACTGCCAAATGTATCCACAATTGCATTCTATTTACTCAACCATTTGAAATCTTGAGCTCACACATGGGGCTTATCTGAAAGCAGAGGTCTGTGTATTGACTGCTTCCTTCTGCAGTGCTTCAAGCGAGTGCCCTTTCCTTACATACCCTGCAAACATGAGTGACCTTTGTCCCTCTACTGCTGTTATGGGTATTAAAACTATTCATATAGACAAGTGTATGAATGATTGAGTCAGCAACATGTATTTGCTGGAAAATCCTTTTTTTCATTATTTATTTATATATTAAAGAATAAACAGATCTGTCTGACTATGACAGACATCAGGGCAAAAACAGTGAAGAAAATGCACTCCACATAAGGTGAATCTGAACAATGTGGTTTTTAGTTTGACTGGTTCTTCTTTGCCATGTTACAGTAAATGTCACCAGGACACACACACAAAATAACCTGCACATTAGCCTCTGGCACCAATTAAACAATCCCAGCATTTTATGTTTGCTCAAGTTCATTTTAAATGCAGTGACGTACATCACAGTACATGCGGGAGAATCACTACATTCTCTTGCATGAAGTTTCTGAAGGGTATAGAACCTCAGGTCACTGTTTTTTAGATTCATTGTAGTACACAATAAAGTAAGGCTTACTTCCTGCTTACACAGTCACAGTAGGAGCACATAAAAATCACCTGCAATCTGCACACAGAAAGCAATAGTAATCATACCAGACACACAGGCAAATACCTTGTGAATGAAAAAAGCCAGCAATAAAAACTGAAAGACATATATTTATGCACTACCCCAGAGCTCCTAGAGTAGCATTTCAGTGCCTCACAGTAAGAAACATAACAATCAACACCTTGACCACAGATGTTATGGTTCTGTCATGTCACTGGCTGTTTCGGTTGCAAG
Organism: Upupa epops; assembly: GCA_013397515.1. Taxonomy (NCBI): domain Eukaryota; kingdom Metazoa; phylum Chordata; class Aves; order Bucerotiformes; family Upupidae; genus Upupa; species Upupa epops. The sequence goes on along the minus strand of VZRI01005541.1, from coordinate 57,912 downwards.
GACTCTCTCAGGTATTTCTCAGTTTCTCTATTCACCAATAACAAATCCATTTTATAAAACATGCATGGGTGCTCCCAGCACTTTTTTCTTGCTTTTGGTTTCTTTCATACCTGCTAAAACAAACTAGCTTGCCTTTTCAAAACCATGTAACTCCCTGAAATGTTTTCTATCTTTTCACAAAACCGTTAAACACAAGACACAATTAGGCTGAGTAATCTAAACAAGGCTGCTTTCTGTTCCCTTTCTACTTTACATTGGGATTGACTCAGTTTTTGCAAACACCAGACCACACAAACGGATCTCATCTCACACACCAGCCACGTGACGGAAGTACAACTGCAGGAATCTCAGAGGTCCTCTGAGCAAAGATGGAGGGAGAAGGCCAAATTTTGCTTCTAGCAGCCCAAGTGCTGCAGACTCGTTTAAATAAAAATATCCATCAGATCAGTAGGTTCTCAGTATAAAAATGTATGCAAAGTAGGAGCTTTCTAAATCAGCATCTATACCGTGAGTGCTAACCTAAACAAGTTGTTAGAGATTTGTTTCACTATCGGGATGGTATGCATTTTCAGGGATTAGCAGGACTGAGTAATATGGTTTCAGATTGCTTTTCTCACCAGCATTTTCTGCTTTAAGGTATTTTCAAGCAGAATTTCACAGGCTACATAACCATGTCATAACCAAGAAGGGCAAGAAGGAAGACACGGAGAATTACAAGCAGGTCAGCTTCTCTTTCATCACTAGGAAAGTGGTGGAACAAATAAACCTGGAAACTATTTTCAGACATGTGAAGGACAAGAAGATGACAGTGAGGAGTAAGTAGAGAGTCACAAAGATGTAATTCTGCCTGATTAATGATGGCCTTTGGTAAGTGCACAGAGCGATGGATTGAAAACTGCACGAATGAATGGGTTTAAAGTGATCGGCTGCCTGAAGGTACCCTGAGGGTACACTAGTAGTAGAGACCACACTGTTTGGCTTGGATGATTATAAACCTGGATGCTGGGCCAGAGTGTACCTGAAGATGATACTAAATTGGGAAGAGCAGCTGGTACATGAGATGGGAGTGCTGCCATTCAGGGACTTTGACAGGCTAGAGAAATGGGCTGCAAGAAAGCAAGTAAAGTGCAACAAAATCCTGCTCCTTGGAAGGAATACCCCCCCAAAAAAAAGTACAGGTAAGGAGCAGACTGGCTCAAAAGCAGTTTTGGGGAAAAGATTTGGGAGTACAGGTGGGCAACAAGCAGCCTACTCATCTTTGCTGCAGCAAAGGCTGCCGGCAACATCATAGGCTGCACTAAGAAGAGCGCTGCCAGCAGGTAAAGAGAAATGATTTTTCCGCTCTACTCAACAGTGGTGAGACATATATAGAGTGCTGTGTCTAGCCCAGTACAAGAGAGACACAGACATACTGGAGCAAGTCCATCTAAGCACCACAAACAAAGAAGGAAGAGGCTGAGAGATGTGATTTTTCTACCTCATCTGCAGAAGAGAAGGCTTAGGTAGGAAATATTACTTGTGCATATAAATACCTGATGGGAGGGTATGATATGGAACCAGTCCCTTCTCTGAGGTGCCCAGTGAAAGGACAATAAACAAGGAAAAATTGAATTACAGGATCAGGTTGCTTGGCGAAGTTGTGGAGATCTTTAAAGGTTCCTTCCAACCCAAATCATTCCGTGACACTTAGTCACTTAATCTAACTCTGAATAATTAGGTCTTTGAAATACATAAAAGAGGGGAACCACTGTCTTCACTTCAATCCTACCTACTTATGCTATTTTAGACTTGTAAGATATTGTAATATCACATTCATAATTTCCACTGCATTCAGCAAACAGGTTATGCAGACACTGTCTAAAGAAGAGGCATCTCAGTCCTGTACTGCTTCAAATGAGAGACCCTAAGGAAACAAGGTTGCCTACCATCCAGAGCTGTTTTATAGACAAAAGGAAGCCAAAGGAATACAAGTGAAATTGATCTTACAGAAGCCCAGCTTCCCAAAACCTGGATATCTAAACTAAAACAATCCTCATGAGAAAAGCATCTCCAAGACCAGCTTGCTTTCTCCTTTGACCACCACCTTGATCTCTACACTCAGTTACTGAGGAAGCTCAAGTGGTTAGCATAGGTCAGGTAACAAATGTATGGTGACTGGCCCATAAGCACAAAATCTCTTTTTTTGCTGAAATTACAATTATTTTTTGAAAAGTTAACTTGACAGGGTAATTTGAAGACAACTGTATATTTGCATATATAGCAAAAATACAGGAAGCATGCTAGTTAAACATGATCGGGGTGATGTACTGTTGCTAAAGGCTAGATATGGGCTCTAGGAATGCCTGCTTTGCAGACAGTGAAATGCACATCCAGTTACTTTTCAGTGTACCTACACATACAGTGTGTGTTACTGGAAAACATAAAAAGAACTTCTTTAAAGTGTAAAGTGACACATGAAAACTTAACAATTTCCTGTCAATCTTTTTCTGCACAGCAAGCCTGATACCAGTGAAATCAACCAACTGAACCAATAAACACATCAAAAATTTGCTTTCATTTCCAGTTAGCAGAATTTTAAGCATAAAGTTCCCCAGCCTCCAGGTTTTTGGCCTATGCATTTGTATACATAATTAATTCAACAGCAGCATGTGAACGCAGGTTATTCCTATAGCAGAGTTTAGAAACATAGAATCACAAAATTATTGAGGCTGGAAAAGACTTCCAAGATCATTAAGTGCAGCCAATGACCTCACATCACCACATCACCTAGACAAGGGCACTAAGTGCCATGTCCAGTCTTTTCTTAAATGCCGCCAGGGATGGGGACTCCACCACCTTCCTGGGCAGTCCATTCCAGGGTCTGATTGCCCTTTCCAAGAGGAAGGGCTCCCTAACATCCAACCTAACCCTCCCCTGGCACAGCTTCAGGCTCCACCCTCTCATCCTGTTGCTAGTTGCCTGGGAGAAGAGCCCAACCCCCACCTGACTACAACTTCCCTTTAGGTAGTTATAAAGAGTGATAAATTCACAGAGTCATCCTGGTTGGAGGGGATCTCCTAGATCACTGAGTCCAACCACAACCACAACAAAAAACCTGAACACCTGATTGACTGCAAACCACACCTCCGTGTCTGCCACTCTAACATGTCACGAAGCACCAGTGAAGCACACTGGCAGGAGACAGCGACTCAACCACCTTCCTTTCATTAAGAAAGAGAATTACTGTCCAGTTTTATTTCAGTCTTATTAAGAGAAATGTCTCAGCTATTGTTCTAAACAATGAATAAAATCCACCTTCTGAATCTACGGAGAGTGAAGTATTAACTGCTTTATACTCTCAAATATTGGTGGCAAGTATGTTTTTGAAAATCGAGAGGAAGAAGTTTCACAACAGCTCTTATTCATTCAAGTAAGCAATTTCAAAACAGGTTGAATTTTTCTTTTAACCACTGACTGACTGCTGGATGACCTGAACCTGTAAAAGGACTACAGGTGATACATCCATTCTGGGATACATGAAACAGGAGGGTGAGCAGCTTAGTCAGTACAGAGTAATCTAATGTCATCCTTCATAATTTCATGGGTATCAGCCTTTATAGACAACAGAAGTCAGGCTTGAAACTTTGCCCCTTTGCAATGATAAATGAAAGCTTCCCTTATGACTATGAAAATATCTAAATCAGAATTAAAGCTTTCTAACCAGCCTGTCTTTGGAGACAGGCACATCTACTATGTGACACAAGATACCTGTTGTAAACCTCCCTCGTAATCAGCTGATAGTTTATCATGCTGAAGGAAGGGAAGAGGGCAATCTTACAATGGCAGGAAGCATTGTGTATAATACAATTTGTGTGAGAGGTGGCATCAGTAAAGAAAGTGTAAGGAAGCACATGTTGCACTGAACATGTACAAAGGGCAAATGCTTTAACCATAGAAGCTGTATTGTGACTGTGAACTTTAAAGCAGGGGTTATGTTGGCACAGGCCTGAATCCAAATCTTTTGTTATCTAAGATATTAGTTTTGAAAAACGGATGAGTACTTTTATTTCTGATTTTTATGATGGCAATTTAGTTACAGAATGCTTAATTTTAGCTTGAATTTGTATTGAAGAACAGGTTTCTTCAAAAACAACTTGGATTGCTTTATGTCTGAAGGCAAAATGATAACAGGGTTGTATGACTAAGCCAGACACTGCTTTTGTCAGTAATTACAGAATAAATGGTTATAGATTTTTTATTGCTTCTTTCATGATCACAGTGATGTAATCCATCTTTAACATGTAGTCTTCATCCCACAGGAGTGCCACATGATACCAGACACTCCCATTCATCTGAACATGACTTTAAAGCGTTTGTCCAGTTCTTGTTAAACATTTTTTGTTTACTTTGCATTGAACTTTGACTTTAGTTCAAACCAAAATAACAGTCCTTCAAGGGGCTCATTATTCTGGACCCAACATTTTTAAAACACTGCTTAAAGCTCCAGTTCAACTGGCTAGGCAATACTCCTTAGGCTTCATAGACTTTTTTCCTCCTGAATATAAAGCCTGTGTGTGCAGGAAGTGTGGTTTGCTTGGCAGATCATCTGAGTTTGTGAAATCAGCTCCCCCAGGAACGAAGAACCATCACAAATCTTCCAGTCTGAGTTACACTATACAGCTTTTGATTTCTTTTAAACAAGATTATAGCACATACATTAAAAACAACAACCAACCAAGAAACAAGCCAAAGGTGCTAGGTTACACCTCGCACACAGTCCTGCCCCAAGGAGAAAATGAAAGAAAGAACATTCTGTGACAGATGCTGGTCGTGTTTGTTCATGTACTACTGAAAGGTGTTGGATACTACAGAAAGGGGGCAGGGGGAGTGGAGCAACAACCAACACAGAAGAGAATAGTTCCACCCTCCTCACGTACTGACATGTTACATAAGACTGGTTCCCTGTCCCAGTACAATGCTCTGTGCTTTATCAGGAACACATTCTCTTTGCCATCTCCACAGGCCCACATCTTAAGTAAACAAAGTTGACAGTTTATCCATCAAACCAGCTTCCTAAGCTGGACAACATTACAATAAACCCAGTAAAAATCAACTTTGAATCCCAACAAACAAGAACTCAGAATGTAAAATACACTAAATGCATGGAGAGCTATCAATAAACTCAGTCTTAAGCACAAAGTAGCACAAATTCTGGCATGCACTTTCTAGTAGGCATCTGAAGTTGTCCAGCTGTTTCCTAGTCCAAAATACATTTCTGTAGCTTTATCAATTCTTCCATTTTTATTTCAACTGAATACCTACCATCTTGGTTCAGATGTAAATCCCATTATTGCTCTTAATGGATCCTCAGAATCATGTAACCTGTAAAACTTTCAGACACCCATCCTTATTCAGTAGCAGATTACTGCATTAATCCTCAGCAAGAAAAATGATCCTAAAATGCAGACTCCACTGTAATTCGCCTCTTGCTGATGGTTGCATGATCTTAGCACAAGCAACATAACATCTGTGGACTGCTTTCCCAAGACCAGGTATAAAATCAGGGAAGGCAAGAAATCAGACGACTTGATTTGATTGATGAGTGCAAGTAAATACAGTGCACAAATACTGTGTGTACTGCAAAACGGTCATGAAGCAGTTCTATACACTGAGCAAACTAACTAAAGCTTTATGCTGGATGTTTTATTGTGTCACATGTGCTTTCATTTAACAAAGCATCTGTCATGATTGACTTGGTAATCTTACCACATTTCTCAAAGTGGCAGCTTCAACAGCAAAAACCTGCACTTTAAGGAGATTTGTTGGTGATATTTGTACATTTAGGAACAAAGACTTCACCAAACAGTCAACTCAGGCATTGAAATCAAGGTGGACTTTGTAAAACTTCAGTACTGGTGTCTAATTGGTCTCTAGCAATAAAAGTTCCTGCAAGAAATTACAGAGGAATTATGACATGAAGCGTTTACTTTTACACATCAGAAAAAATTATCACCAGCAGGTTATTAACAAGTATCTTAAAAGATCTGGAGAGAAGAGCACCATAAAATCAATATACAGCAGTGCCTCACACTACAGAGCAGTACAAAATGAACACTAAGAGAAGCTGGTTCCTGCCTGCCCTCTCCAGTGCAGGCGAAGCTGGCCAGACAAGCAGTCATATCAGAAAGTCCCTAGAGGGCTTTTCGTCTTTCTCTGAGATTCTCAGTGGCATCTCTCCATGGGCCTTGTCATGGACAAACGTCAGCAAGCAAAATGCAGCACACCAACAGAAACTGAACTCTGATGCAGTAGGCAGGTCCTGAACTACTACAAACAGGTGGACTTTCACAGCAGATGCAGCTATGTCTCAAAAGCCTGAAGGAGTTCAGGAGTAAAAGTGCATGCTGTTGAGAATCAATACAATTCCTGTTTCATAATGCAAACACAGAGTATTTAATATTGCATCTGCCTTTCTGTTTCCAGGGAACTAAAGAAATACTCCAGTATACATGTATTTATCAGGCAGGGGCAGCTGAGAATCCTGAGACATGAGCACATGGCAAGTGATAGACTTTGGTGCCCAGTTAGTCTTGGATTGAGTCACTACTGTAAATACTGGAGTGAGCATATGAGTATTAGCTATACTGCTGCAGCTATTTAAATTGTTATATTACTTTTAGGCTGCAGTCAGAGACATTCGCTAAAGAAATGAATGAGATGGTATTAGAAGCTAATCTGCCTTGGCTGTTTGTTTCTACTCCTCTACTGGAGGGTGTCATCCTTCCAGTACTGCAAATGAATAGATCTTGTGCACCTCTCTCATCTGTTCCAGCACAAATTAACCAGCTTAGTTTAATTCCCTTCATCAACAAGTGCGGGTAACTCAGGTGACACTATGCTGAAGCAGAGAAAGATAGAACTCTGCTGTCTCTTCTGTGAGGTTATAGCTTTTACTAGAGATTTAGTAATGAACAGCTGAAGGACAACGTTATCTTAAACCACCACAGCTGCTTGTGTGATGATTGCCTGAGAGGGCATCAGGTTAACTGGCTGAGATGCATACATGTGAAAGGCCATACGTATGCTAAGTACTAGAGAATGCCTACAGGCTTCAGAAGAGAAAATCACCATGTTGAGGTAATTCAGATGCTTAAGCACTGTCATGTAGTGTAATTTAGGATGATTATGGAAACTGGACGTCAGTTCAGGCAGGCAGGTATGATTTGGGAGCTATGGGAGGGCACATAGAGGCCACAACCTACCTTGTGGTTCTTACCCTACTAGGCAACTCATTCTTAAAACATTTCTCTTGATCATAAGGAATGGGGGAAAAAATTAAAGTTAAAAATTCAGGAGAGGATTTATTTTTTTAAATACTTTTCTTTCCTGTTAAGATCAGCAGCAGACTTACTACTGTTTTTCAGCAAGGATTTAGGTTAACACTGGATGGTTTTGCAGATCATCTGAGCACAATACAGGCTGAATTCTGCTGCAGTAGGCATATGGAATATTGATAGCCTTGCCTGAAAGACACTCGTGAGCCCTTATGAGTACAATGTAATTGCTATTTCGTACTTCCCAGAGGCACCATTGTTACCTTCCTCTTAGCTCAACAAAGTCTTTCAAATACTGCTTTAGTATTGCCAGCAGATCTCAAGGTGTCTCACCAAGTGGCACTTCCTTTGTATGATGACACCCACTTTGAAACACTTTGTTAGCCTACATGCACTGCCAGCCAGAAAACACATATTTAATACTTTCTGCCAGTCATGAACTGGCAAGGGTGTGAAGGATTTGAGAAAGGTGCAGCACAGGTCCAGGACAAAGAGGGTCAGTCTTGTGATGACATCTACTGGCAAACAAGAAAGTCACTAACCCACCTGTAGGGAAGCTCTTTCCAACATTTTATCCTCCAGAACATTTTAGGTACAAAATGCATCTGATCTCAGAAAGAGGAGCTTAAAACAGCAAGGGCAGTAATGCCCCACTGCGAAACTCTACCTTTGCCACTACTTATTCTGTCTAGGTAACTTGCGTTCTCCTACAGAAGAGAAAATGAGAAGAGAAAGACAGAGGATACAGGAAAGCAGAGATACTGAATACCTTCTTTGCCTCCGTCTATACTTGTGGGAGCTGGCCTGATATCAAAGCCAAGGCTGCTGAGGCTCCAGAGGAAGTCAAGGCAATAGAGGAGCCTGTCTTGGTTGATGAGGACTGGGTTAGGGATGTGTAGAGAAAACTGAATGTACATAAATCCATGGGCCCTGATGGGATGCACCCGTGTGTGCTAAGGGAGATGGCGGAAGTCATTGCTAAGCCACTCTCCATCATCTTCTCTAAGTCATGGGGATCAGGACAGGTGCTTAGGGACTGGAAATTTGCAAATATGACTCCAATCTTCAAAAAGAGTAAGAAGGAGGACGCAAGTAACTGTAGACCGGTCAGCCTCACCTCCATCCCAGGAAAGGGGATGGAACAATTTGTCCTGGACACTGTCCCTAGGCACATCAGAGACAAGAAGGTCATTAGAGACAGTCAGCATAGCTTCACCAAGGGGAAGTCATTCTTGACCAACCTAATAGCCCTTTATGAGAGCATAACCATGTGGAAAGATGATGGCAGAGAAGTGGATGTGATCTATGCGGTCCCCCAAGGATCAGTACTGGGACCAGTCCTCTTCAATCTATTCATTAATGACTTGAATGAGGGATTAGGGTGCACTGTCAGCAAGTTTGCTGATGACACAAAGCTGGGTGGTGTCACCAACACCCCAGCAGACTGTGCTGCCATTCAGTGAGACCTGGACAGGCTGGAGAGCTGGACAGAGAGAAACTTAACAAGGTACAACAAGGGTCAGTGTAGAGTCTGGCATCTGGGCAAGAACAACTCCAGGGACCAATATAGAACAACCCAGGTACCNCCTCCTTTATGAGGAAAGGCTGAGGGAGCTGGGTCTCTTGAGCTTGGAGAAGAGAAGGCTGAGGGGTGACCCTTTTCATGTCTATACATATGTGAGGGGTGGGTGTCAGGATGAAGGAACCAGGCTCTTCTCAAGTTCATCTGGTGACAGGGCAATGGGTGCAAGCTGGAACAGAGGAGGTTCATACAAATATCAGAAGGAACTTCTTCACAGTGGGAATAACAGAGCACTGGAACAGGCTGCCCAAGTGGGTTGTGGTATCTCCTTCTCTGGAGATGTTCAAGACCTGCCTGGATGTGTTCCTGTGTGACTTGGTCTAGGTGATCCTGCTGAGGTGAGGGACTGGACCTGATGATCTTTCGAGGTCCCTTCCAATCCCTAATGGTCGTATAATTCTGTGAAATAGATGTGCTGAGCTGTAGCAGCTCTCTAGCTCTGGATTTCCCCCATTCTTATTTTATCTTCTGTAAGCATGAATTGTTTCTGAAGTGTCTGTGTGTCCTGCGTTAGGAAAAATAAGGCTTTGGTGTTGCCTTTCCTTCCCACAACTCATTTCCACCTTCTTTGCTATCACATTTCATAGCACTCACTTCCTTCCAGGACAATAAAGCTCTCATATTCAAAGTGTCATCAAAATACCCAGTTCAACTCTATAAATAAAATGCTTCTTGTCACCACAACCCAGTTCCTTGCACCTCTGCATCCTGTGGTAAACCTGCAAGTAAACCAGTCCAACTCTGAAAGAACACAGCCTGCTCTCCATACAGACGTGGTGCATTCCCTGGCTCATGTCAGTCTCCACTGTACAAGGATGCAAAAGGACACTACAGGAATTTGTGTTTTCAATACTTTTTCCTCATCATTTGCACCATGAGCTAAAGTATTGGTTCATTGCCTTTACACCAGCACTTCCAACACAGAAGAAAGAATTATACGAAGGAATGGAAGNGAAATCTTCTTTTGCCAATCAAGGTATGCAAAATGTGAAATACAAACAAATCACATAAAGAAAAAACAGGGTTTTTAAAAATGCTCTCATTTCTACTTTCTTGGAGTTTGTTAACTTCAGAGGAGCAATGTAAAAAGGATTGATCAAAGATCCCCTTCAAAATGCCTATTAAGTCTTCCACAATTATCATTTCTGGCAGTTTTATTTTCTCCCTTGGCAGCATTCACATTAAAACTGCTGTCACTGCACTCAAGTCAGTTTTGGCTAAGCTGATTGTGGACAAAACCAAAGTTGCTCTAGAACGACCCTTTAGGACAAAGTAGTTGATGAGCTGCACTAAATGGAGTTAGAATGGACACCCCTGCCAAAGCAACCAACTTGAGGTAAAAGCACTGACCTAGAAGCTCTAGCATTTAGCAGATTATGTGTATATGCAGCACTAGAAATAAAGACAAGTGTAGCGTCCTAACATGCAGGAAAAGTATTTGTGCAATTTAACTAAGTTAATTATAGCTAAGTTAATAATAGCAAAGTTTGCTATTACCAGCCTGGCATACCTGTAGATTACAGGGTTCATAAAATTAAGCCTTTTCCACTCCCCAGCCCCACCTTCATCTATTGAAAGTCCTGGATCACTTTTTGATCACAACACAAACCCTGAGATTAAAGATTGAGCCTACTCACTAATCCATATTCATGCTTTTCAGTAATGACCTTTCAAAGGCTTAAGGTAGGAGACATCCCTGGGTAACATAAAAGGTATTTCAAACTGTCACATGAACAGGAGCATTGCCAGAAGGGAACTATTACTCTGGAAGCACCCTTCAGTGGTCATTCAGTCGGTCTGTGTAGTTCCTTTATTCTTTTCTTCCCCCTAGGTAGGGCCAATTATTGGACACAGATCTGAAAGCACACAGCCAGCTCTCTCTAAGGTCAGGAAACAACTAACTACTTAATGTATCCTGCTTTCAACTTTCCTAATGAATGGGTAACTCCTAGGTTAAAAATTATCTTTCAAGGTTTGTGCACTTCATGTCAGAAAGGGCAGGGGGAAGAAAAAGCTGAATCACATAGTTAATTAAACCCATTGCTTGTTGTATCCTAAGCTACATTCATGAAAATAAATGTGTGAAATTGTGGGAATCACAAAATGTCTGCCTGTTGGTTAAGAAATACTTTTGATGCTCATGCTAATGCCATCATCTAGAAAGGGAAAAATGTAATGTTAATTCAGCTCCTGAAAGGCTTGGAATATAATTTTTATTACAGAGCCAAAAGGTTTCCTTTTAATTTCTATTTCAATGCTTTTGAGATTCGTTCCACATTTCTGATTCTGAAAAAAAAGTGACAATGCTCAGGATTTCAAAATAAGGTGATTATCTCCACTCCACCTAGCTCCCTAAAAATTTGTCCCAAATACTAAGTTCTGCAGACAACACAGTGCTGTAGATTTAAAATTTCCTTTTCCAGTGGCCACAGATATACACACAAGATAAAACTAGTTAAGGGGGGAGGGAGAGACAATACAAAAACATAATGGCAGTGCAGCAGATCTGGTGCAACACTGACTCAAACTCTTATACCACACTCACTTTAGGAACCTGTTGGGATCTTCCTAGCTGTTTGGGAAGGTGTCTATTTATTGTCTGCACAGGTCTTGTCGAGTATGGAGAAAATACATACATATAAACCCCATTTGATGAGCCCCATGGCTGAACCTGCACCTTGAACACCTGCAGTAGTATTCTGTGAGTCTTTTTGCTTTACAGAACCATCACCCAGAGGCAAGTTGCAATCAAGGACTAAATTTGACTTGTTTTGTCAGAAGAGAGATGTTATGCTACATAGACACAAAGATATAATTTAGGAGTGAACTACTGCCAACAGGGCTCTGCTGAAATACTAAACAAAATGTTGCAGCTCAGCTTTTAACACAGGGCTTGGCATATCCCATCAAGTGACAAGACACAGGCCATAAACAAACAGCATATGAGGTTGTGAGCAGGCACCCTGAGCGCTTCACATACCTTGGAGCTTTGTAGGTATTAACCCTCTGCCAGTTCCCTAAACCACTCCTGGATTCCAAATAAAATGAGAATTCCTCTGCAAGGCCTGCCAGTAATAAATGGCATGGACTAGTTTATCACAGTCCTTAAGAATTCCACTAAACAAATCAAACATGTATTCCCAGTGCAGTTCCTCAGGGCAGTCCTTTGCAGGAGTACAAAGGTGAGGTTTCCCTGGCTCAGTGCCACATAATGCTTGCCTTCAGATTCAGTAAAGTACTGTTCTGCAGATCTCCTACGCACAGCTCACCCTATATCAGCCATCTTTTCTGAAGCTGACTGTGTAGCTCATCTGTCACAGCCACCTGTCTCATCCAAATTGCAGCTTGCAACCCATCATAACAGATGTCACCTGGATGTTTTTTCTGTAGTCCATATTAGTACCAGCAACTCCATGACTTGTATGTGCACAGATCTACAGTTCTAGTCCAAGACACTGAAGTTATGGTATAGCAGCCTCGTCAGTATGTCAGGCATGGAACTGCAAGCAGCCTGAGGTATGCAGCGATAAATCTTCGAATCATTACATTCAGCGGCATTTTTTAGCTCATTGAATTCTGCAAACTCACCAACTCCAAGAAAACCTCAAAAGGCTAAATCTTTTATCCAAGTAAATAGGATTTTGCCTACATGCTCAGTCCCTATTTGAGATATATTTGTTAGCCATATTCCAAACCACAAGTAATCTCATTCTCAGATACACCAGATATATAAAGAGGAGCTAAGGGTGAGGTGATGTCAAGGGTGAGAAGAAAGGCAGAGATCTATAGTATAAATACCATGGTTTTAGTCTGTCTTTACTCAATAAAGAGAACAGGTATCTAAAATAAATCTAAGTTAGATTAAATAAACGTCCTCCTTGAAAGATCATTTAAAGATGCTGTAGGCTAACTAAGGTCAACAAAAAGGAGTGCTTTTTCCTACCAATGTGAACTGTGACAGAGAGACAACAGGTTCTACCCAAGATTGCCTGCCAGCTGAGACATGAGAGAAACACTGAACAGAGATTTCATTTTCAGCCTGGTCTACAGTCTTACACCAACTCTTTTATTTTTCCTCAAGTACTGTAAAGATAGATATCCTGAAGTGAAGACAGAGGGAAAGGAGAGGTTTACAACAAAGCGTTTGTACATGTATCTCAGTGACCACATGCAGGGGGGATTGGAGAAGAAATTAATTTTTCTGGGTAAGTTAATTTCATTTCAATTTTTTAAAGTAGGGTTGGTTTTCTATCAAAATGAAGAATACGTTTTTTTAAGCACTTCCTTAATCAGGTCACTGAAAAAAATACTTCCCCACAAGGAATACGTGTAACTCCATACACTCTTGTGACAAAAAACTAGGCTTCTGACATTTCTCTCCCCAGGAGAAAAATCAGATGGCATCAATTTTTAAGATTTCAGACTGAGTATAACCAGCATTAACTTCCCTCTTGTAAATTTTGAAGTGTAGTTCTACACTTAACTGTTTATTATCCAGGGTTAAGGTTAAGGGGCCTGGGAAAACTCAGAAAATGGAAGAATAATAACAAGGGAATTATGAGACATGCTGGGGAGGATGGTGTGCAGATAGGCAGGCAACTATGTAGGGCATCAGGTCAAGTTTAGCACAGGGTGGAAGCAATTAGTTCAGCCCAAAAATAACTGTGAGTTTGCTTATACAATTAATCCTGAATTCCTCTCCAAAGTTCTCCCTTACCAGATAAAATTTTCCAAATATCAGAATGACTCAGGAGCCACTGCTCTTTGATGAAACTTCACACAAATGCCCAGTATGAAGAGACTAGGAGAGCAGTACCAAGATCTCCAATTATACAGCCAGGTGTCAGTTCCAGTTTATAAGACACAGTGGTGACAAGCCCAGCAGAGATGACTGTCTCCATGGCATGATTCTGTCATGAAGACAAAAACATCATTTCTCTTTCTTGAGCAATGAAGAACTTTACCTGTCTTGCAAGGGGTTGCACTATTCCCACATTTTATTTCTACTTCTACATTTAACTTTTGCCCTGCTACATTTCATAATTTCAGTGCAGCAATTCAAACTTCAACATTTCCCTTATTAGCAAAACTTGCTGAAACTTGCTTTTTTATCTCCAGTTGTTCATTATATGGACAAGGGATGGGAAAAGAAACAAGATTTTATTCTACGCTTTCATAAAGTATCATCATTTCTTCTAATCCCATCAGACCAAAAGCACTTAAATGGCCAAGTGTTTAACAGGAGCACACATCTCCATTGCAACAGTTTATCTTCCTCTTGCCATGCAGAGATGTGAAAGCAGAAAGAAATTGGTATTTTATTTGCTTGTTTGGAAGCACAAGATGCTAACAGTGCTTTTCTACTCTCTGTAGTGGCCACAGAAAGCAGTATGCAATTGCCCTCGAAATTGCATAACTGAAGTTGTAGACTGCGGGCTTAGTGACTGCAGCACATATGAAAGAACACTGAACCCAAAAGCACAAACACCTACCAAACCCCTAACTCCGTGTAGAACACCTAGGTTTTACTTGATGATAACAATCTGATCAGTACCAGATCTTGTCAGACTAGTATTCATGGCAGATTCTCAAAAAGCTCCAGTTAGATCAATGTCCTTATGCATAATTTCTAATTATCATGGTTTATTTGCTCTAGTGATGTCTAATACTGTAAGCACTTGGTAGGGTGTAAAAGGACAGTGTGGGGAACTCATCTGGTTAAGCAGTCATCCATCTAAATGCATACAAAATCTCTTCTGAAAGAAGTATGTGGCTGAATGGGAATAGCTGAGACTAAAGGCAGTATTAGACTGCTCAGTGTGGAGCCATGTCAGAGTATCAGCACTGCAAGCTGCATTAGAAGCTAAGTTCCCAATGTAGAGAACCTGAAACTGCAGGTTATTGCTTCATGCAATATCTTTCTCCACTTTGCTGCATCTACCCCCAGGCTCTGATTGTTTTTCTAAAATGTACTACACTTATGAGGCTCCTGGACTGCTGGCTTTCTATTTCTTTATGGCTAAAGCTACCATTGGCATGGGTTGAGTGCTGGCACAGCTGCAATGGACAGACAGAGTAGCACACTCTTGTGTAAACCAAAGCTGCCACTTCAACACCATATTGTAGAGAGACTCTCTCAAGCTCAGAAAAAAAATCTCAGAGCAGCTCATTTCAGTGAGGTCAGATTATATTCTATCTGGCTTCAGATGCTTCAGAAGAGCCATTTGTGAGCTCAGTTCTATCAATCTCAGTATGGATGGCTACACACGGTGAACTGACTGCATCCCTGCAACAGGAACACTTGCAAGCTGAGATCAGCTCTAGGACCCAGGTTACAGCTGCAGTGGTAACACCTTCAGGGACTTTGTATGGCCACTTTGCACGCTGGCAAATCTGCCAACTGACCTAATGAAAACTCCACTAATTTAATCTAGTGGAGCACTTTTTTATACCAAACACATAATAGAAGGTATTTGGGTCTTCCTAGCTTCTTACAATTAGTGGCATACTTCTGATGATTAAAGTATAGTGGGCAAAGGACATTCTCAGTTACACATTAGGTTTGCTTCAGAGACCCCACAGAAAGACATTTTTCCATTTAAAGTAAAACTGTCAAGAACATAGATTTGCCTGAGCTCAGGAATCTCCCATTAAAACACATAAGGAGAAACAACAGACACCTGTAAAAAGGAATGAAGTTGTGCAAAGTGACATTTCACCCTGATATTCCAAACTATACCCCTGTTTGTGAAGAGAATGCCTACTTTAGCACACAATGTAAGCTATGCAGGACATGTGCACATATATAATTTGGCAAGAGAGTGAGCAGCATAAAGACAAATTACATAGAAATTTTCACATCAGATTCACTTACATTTTGATTACTGTAATTCTGTAGGCTTCCTAAATCATCATCCTTTTTTTCTGCAGTGCTTGAGAAAGCACTTCACTTTCATGTTGCTCCAGGGAAAATTCCTCTTATTACTTAAATTAAATTACATACAAATGTAAAGCCCCCATTTTTTTTTCCTAAGTGGTTTTTGGATGTATGGCACCTTTCTATTTGTGTTTTCTTATTAGCATTCTTCTTTGTTCTTTCTCTACAACTGTTCAAAACCAAAAGTCAAGCTTTATCACATATACAGTTGCATCTACATCTTCCCCATTTTCTTCAGATGACTGGCTCATGTTTTTTTTTTTATTCTATGCTGCACATTACCCTCTCTTCTACTCCCCCTTCATCTTCACAACTTCATGTGACATCACTACGTTCACATTTTTATTCTCTCAATAAAGCTTTCCATGATTATTTACTTTTCAAGATGTGAGATACATTTTCATATATTACTTATTTTATATGACAGGTATAGGTAACAAATATTTCCATAATAGGAAAGAATTTCTAGCACCACAAGGCTTGTGATTTATCCTTTAAAGCAGTTTTTTCTTTAAAGTAGAAGTCTGTCTTCATCTACATCAAGCCCAGAGACCAAAGGCAGTCTTTAGAACAATCTATTCACCAGTGAACTTGAGCTCATTTTACATTGCTTTTAAATTCAGTTAAATATTCTGTGATGACATGTATGATTACTAAAGCACATGACTGCTTTCATAATCTGCTATTCATGACCTTTACAGCACCAAGATGCAAATGTCCATAACCGTAATTAAAAATAGAGAAGCTGTGCAATCAAGAGGGTGGTGGATACAACAAAAAGACTGTCAATGTGGTGGTTTAAATCTGTGAACAATCAGGATAGCTTTCTAGACTGCAGGTACTAACTCGGATATGGCAGGCACACCATTGTGTACTTCAAATGATCAATGAACAAAGGTTGTTATTGAATTGAATTATACTGCACATTCTGACACAACTTGACCTCATAACCGTATCTGACAGGCAAGCCTTGGCAAATCTTGCCATGGGAGCTTTAAGGGCTATGGTCCACAAATGTCCACTCTTTCCTATATTACTGATTGAGTTCTAGTAATTAGGAAAGCTAACACCCATAATTCAGCATTTTAGCTTGCACTGCTGCAGAGCTGGACTACAGTTGTAATATATGCATACCACTCTGCTGACTTTGTAAAAAGGCAGCTATTTCTAGCAGAGGGAATTTAGTAACATATTAAACCACCACACCTACTTCTGTAAATGACAGTCAAAACATGATGTTTCAAATGTGCTCATTACTCCAGCAAACCTCCCATTACCCTCAAGAACAGCTTAGGGACAAAACTGTGACAAGCAGTATCAGCAAGCTTAGATACATTTGATTGAAGGCAAAATTAGTAGAGACAAGCCTTACATCCAGATCCCTAATGTTCAGACCCCTTCCCTCACAGAAGTTCTTTTGCCTTGCTCAGGTCTCAGCCAGTCCACTGAGGCAGACCATTCCCATACAGCTGAGAAATAGCTGTTTCTAATCATATCCTACCCTGAGGAAAGTGAGGGAGGCTTTATCCATCAACAGTTCCCGACTTTTGGTACCAAGTGTGAACACTGTGCACTGCAATCCAAACAAGGAATAGCAGCACATAGAGCTACATGGCTCTTAGCTTCAAACTAGTTAAAAAAATTGTACGTGGCAGTGCCAAGGCAGAACAAGTGCTCCTAGGACAGTAGATTGCTTCTGCAGAACCAGTCTAGTCCCAAGATGTTGGATCTATAGTGTTATTAGTACCAGGTTCAGAGATTAAGGTCAGTTCAGTTACCTCTCTTACAATTATTCTGCTTTACAATTAGCCTGCTCTGATCTACACACAGAACCCAACATGAAGAGCAGCTTTATGTGTCCTTTGTTCCATCCCATAATCATGATAGATTTTCAAAATAGTTTTAGAAGTCAGCTGATCATACCACTTTCTCTAGAAATGCAAATAGATCACGCTTTATTTCCATACAAAAATAAGCCACTTAACTCTAACACTAATGTAACACTAATGTGTTCAGACAGCCTGATCATCAGCATCAGCTACATCTCATTATCACAAATTCGAAACCCCTCATCACTGCTGCATATGAGAGTGTGAAGTGCAGTAAGTTGCTGTACAGTATGAAATTGTTAGATTAAAAACACTGCACCAAAAGCAAATACAAACAGCAAATTTGGTCTGTTCCAGCATGCACCATCTCTAAACAGAGACATCTTTACAAAGTCGTCTCCAAAGGCAACATGTTTTTTACGCAAAAGGGATAGTAAAGCATTAGGGTAAGATGGCATCTCAATAGGCCCTGCATGTCTGAACAACCACGCTGCAACTTCTTTTATTACAGCAACATCTTGGGATTTTTCCCAGTTGTGTCAGAGATAGCAGTGGACACCTAAAAAGGGAGGTCACACAAGAATAGCTGTTTGTGCAACATGAGAGCTTCAATATTAACTGCTTTCTTTGCTCATTGAATTCTTCACTTCAAAACAAGCACTGTAATTTGGTAAATGTCAGTAACGTGGATTTCTTTAATTCCCTTTACTTAGATCTCTGTACAGGGGTAACCTAACCCCTCCTTGTGCTGTGAGGCTGCTTACATGGTCTAACCTTGGCAGCAGAGTTGAGATGTCTTGATTAGGAGACCCATCCCCTTACCTTCCCTTAGAGTCCCTTCTGAAGAAGCTTTGTTCCCAGGCACAGGCCTTCAAGCAAAGGCTCCATCAGAACTAGCAAGCCACTGATTCAATACTAATAGAAGAATCCCACGTCTTGACATGCATTGTCCACTGACTACTCAACACAGGGTTTCACAGCACTATACAACACATATGCATTCTGTAATTCAGATGGCCTTTTTTCTTGAAGAGCAGGCATATTATTTTTAGTAAAAAAACCCAAATAAAACAATAAACCAACTTGTAAAAATTCCACACTGCAACACTGTGGTTTTCCACTGGCTGTTAATAAATCAAACAGGAAAGCATTTCCCTGATGACTTAGTTCATCACTCCTTGTATGTTTTGACATCTCCAGAGGAGATACTGTTTCAATGATGTATTCATTGAGAGGGTGCCACATTCAACTTGGTAATAAAGTAGCTGATGCAAGGCATGCCTTTTATTATTGTAGAACAGAGGATACAGCCAGCAGGATCTTTCTATTGCACAAGTTTTACAGGATTATAGTGCCAAAACAGAGAGGAGCACGATCCGTCATTTCAATAACCAAACTGCATGTCTCCTACAATGCACAAACCACCATCTTGTGTAAGGTACTTAAGATGCTTAATCCACTTTTGGTCTAGTGATAATCAATTTGCAGCACAATGTTCCTTCCACAAGAGCAATTAAGTTATATTTTCATCACTTGTTACCTCAATTCCAAGCTAAATCCATCACCAACATTGATGCAACATTCTAAAGACAATAAAAAAGTTCCTGTATTGAGTTCCTGTATTGAGATAAAAGCTTAATTAAAGTTATTAGAATATTATGGATTAGAAGACATAATGCTTAGTTTATAATATAATGTGTGCAACAGTTTATAATATAATGTATGTAATGCTAAATGTAACTATTTTTATGTTCAAATTAGTTTTTTTCAATAAACATTAAATATACAATTTACTTTTCCACCTGTTTTTTTCTATTTAGTTATTTTATAATTTTTTTATACTCAGAAATACACAATCTTTCATTGCATATTCAAACCCCCAAGGAAATATTGCCTAGATGCTAACAGATATATGCCTTTATTCAAACCAAATGGACTCATAATTTGTAAACAGTCTTTTCTCTCCAGTTAAGCTACCATTCAGCAAAATCTGTAATAATCCATTCTGTATATGTAGCTAGAGAGCTGTTTATTCATTTAACTATTGAATCTTCTTAGCCTGAGGAAGTCAAGAGTGTGGTTGCAAGATAGTCTTGATCTGATTAATTAAGGAATGCTGTAGCTAAGGGGAATGCATGCCTTTGTGTGTGGCTGTATCATCACCGGTGTCAGCACAGAGAGAACAGGTACAGCCTGATGCAAAGACAAGGGGGGACTTCCCCTTCAGTAGGCACCATAGTCTCACATTGCCTCAAGCAGTCCTTGTAGCTCCACCTAAACTGAGTGTGAAGCAGGGCAGCTAGAAAACTCAATTGGATCAATCCAATAACTCAAAGCCATCATTTGAGGAAATGCTATTTCTTTCTCCAACCCTGCATTCCTAGCTGTTGCTCTGCTTGCTGCTGCTCAGCACTGCCTGCCTAGTAAACAAATTCAATGTCCTATCACTCAGTCAAGAAAGTAACTGGCTTTTTGCCAGGACAGTTGGTTAAGTTACCCTAGCATATTATAAATCTATGTAAGATGAGATAGAAAAGGATGAGGGAGGGAGTGGGGCTTTCTTTTGGCAGCAGCAATCATCAAGTTAGTTTGACTGGACCATTGAACCACATTTTAAGAGAGGAGTCAAACAGCTCTAAATAGATGGAGTGAGTCAAGTAACTCCACACTGCTACATGGCCTATATAAACCTTAAATGTCCTTTAGAGATACCTTCACTTCCTAAATAAAACCCTGGAGGCATCACTTACAAGTGCTTGACCTAGGTGGCACAGATTATGGATCTCACTCTCTGTCTGTCTTTCTTCTCTCAGCCAAACAGCACCTGCTTCATTTGTCTCAACTATACATTAGGGATGGAATACATTCTGGCTGTAAGGCCATAACCTTTCATCATTGTTCAGTCACTTTCAGCATATCATTTCATACCCCTTACATCATTATTTTGATGTCACTCAATTTTTGATAAATTGAAAGAAAAATCAGTACTTTCAACTTTGCTTCCCAACTCTGTGATCCTTCTAATAGAATACCTGTTCACAATGCCTGGAAATAATACCTCATACAGAGAGAGGAGAGGAAAAACGACAGCTTATAGCTGAGCAAAGGTATTAAATGGCAGTAAGTCCTGCGCAGCCTTTTATGCCATTTCCCCATGAGCCTGTTGGGAGATTCACTTTATTCTTACAGTAGGCAGTTACTAATGGTGCTCCACTTTCTTGTTGAACCTGGAGACCACTTTCTAGCCTTAACTTCAACTATCAGTGATTCATGCCCATTCAGAAATACTTCCTGCAGACAAAATTTCAAGCCACTCACATTCATGGTAGTTTGTACCCTTGAAATATTAAAGTATTGCTTCTTCACAGTGAATGAAGTAGCAGCCATAAGACAAGCCCCAGATTTTTTCAGGTTGATACCTGGAATGTTCATACATATAAGACGTCTGAACATCAACAGCATGCTGGCCTGATTAGGATGAAATGCCTGCAGGTCGATATAGGTGATCCTTCCCTTCTACACAGCATTGGTGAGATACACTTGTCATGCTGGGCCAAGATCTGAGCTCCCCAATACAAGAGAAACATGGCTATACTGGAGCAACTCATGCAAAGGGCCACAAAGATGGTGAAAGAACTGAAGCATCTAATCTACAAAGAGAAATTAAGAGAGCTGGGGCTGTTCAGCCTGAAGAAGGATCAGGTAGGAAACTGATCAGAGTACAAATATCTGACAGAAGAGTGCAATGAAGGGGAGCCAATTCCTTCTTAGAGGTGCCCAGTGACAGGACAAGAAACAAAAGGGACAAATTGAATTGTAAGATGGATACAAAAATAAGTATTTTGGTTTTAATATTGTAATCTTCAGTGCTCAACTCCCTATTTTCTGTAATCACTCCATGTATTAACAGATTACATTCAATAGATAAAAATTTTACTTACATCTCTAAGCATTTTATTTTATCTGAATCACAACTTCTTGGTATTTCACTCCACCAGAAATTATCTCTGTATTCTTTCTCAGCTATTTAGATAAAAGGAATGGCCACTGCAAATTAAAAGGATTTGCCAAATTTACAACAAGGAAAAAGATAACACTGTCTTGGTTCCATTAATTTAATCTACTCATTAATACTCTTCTCAATATCTACTGCACATGTTGTAGTAATTAAGTTAATAGAGAAATAAGGAGAACCTGACCATCCCTAAGCACCCAAAAGGCAAAATGCAACATTAAAATTTTGGAATTATGAATAACACATTTAAACATTAAATAAATACACTGAAATAGAAGTAATTTAGAAGACATTTTACATTTACTGTACATCCTTTGATAAACTTTGATCAGCAGATATTTCTGATATGCTCTGGAATTCAGAGCACACTATGACAAAAATAACATAGAAGTGAAAAGTATTGCAGTTTTCTTAGCGAGGGAAAGTTTATGGAAATTTACAGAAGCCCTAGCATATGCAGTTTTAATTTACCAAGAGCTAAGAACAGACAAGCCTGTGTGTCTACTTTTAGCTCCATTGAATGTTATACCTCCTCCTTAAATAGGATTTCAATTATTGGGACCAATCCTTAAATGTTTTTTCAACGTGATTCACATCTACATTTCTCCACATCATTAGTTTCAGCAAACAAAACTCCATGTGGAAGTTACAGAACTGTGTCAAGAGTTGCAGCTTTTTTTTAAACTTCCACCAATGACTGAAACAAACCATGACATTATGGAGAATTTCTTCAGCTCACATCCTTCTTGTTCTAGATCATGAGTTTTAGAACAATTTCCTTATAAATTCTAACCTTTATAAATACATAACTAACAACTTCACTGTAAAACATGTACATCAGTGTCATTCTCATCAATTTAAAGTGTTTTTGTATTTATCTCCCAGCATAAGGAAAACTGGTATATGATGGTCCCTCCTAAATCTTCTCAACTCACTGTTCTTTACAGCCATCATAGTCTTCTGTTGTAATTTTAATAAAACAAATATCTCAATTAGAGTCCACAGTGATGCTCAGAAGCAGGAACTTGGCAACTTAATGAATAACTTCCAGTGCACATCCCAGTATCCTGTGCACCTCCCTAGTTCCAGAGGGAATACTTTGGTGTAACAGTCCTTCCATTTCAGAATAAGCTGCACCCTGAAAACTACAGGTTACTCTCTCCGAGTCTCAACAAGTTCTCACATGGTATAAGAGTGTCATTATGAGACCCCAGGAATATCAAAGGCAAATAATACCTTCTATTGTGTTCTCTTTGGGCTTTTGGGAGCCTCCTGCAATTTTGGTTTGTGGGATTTTTCCCTAATCCTAACAGCTCTGGAGTTTGACATCTGTGAAGACACTTCCTTGCTGCTCAGTAACATCTACAGACTACCCAAATTCCCCATGAAAGAAACTGCAGCATCCTCGTTATAAAAATTCCATTAATGACAGATAATTGAAAGTTAACCTCTACTAATCTTTATTGTTGCCTAATACACATATAAAGCAAAAAACCCATCTGAATGGCATCCCAGCCCTCTGGGGTGTCAGCAACTCCTCCCAGCTTTGTGTCATCAGCAAACTTGCTGACAGGGCACTCTAATCCCTCATCCACATTTAACAATAGAATGTACAAGCACAAATATTTGGTAAAGGAATATTACATATTACATTTGTTTGACAAAGAACTTCAAATATTCAAAACTAGATACTTCCAACTACATATACACACCATACCCTTACATGTTCTCAGCATCCAAATTCAGCTGTCATTTTAGAAACTCTTCTGAAATATTAAGTTTTACAGCCCACACACACAAATAAAACTGAGGAGTAAAATTCATGGTTTTTATCTTTAGATGCCTAATTTTTACCTAGTTCTTTCCAGTCTTCCCCTCATCATAAGAGGAGATGTAAGCATCCCAGGAAACAAATTCACCTACTCTATTAGCTTGGTTTTCAGACTGACACAAATCATCCTTGCTTAATCAGATTAACAATTCCGTTAACTAAAAAATTGATTCAAAATGACCACTAGATTTGTAACAATACCTTTGGATTCTTTGCTACAAAAAATACTCCCATCTTTATTAGTTTCTTTCGGAATTTGAAAAAGCAAAGTTTGGCTGTACACTGAGGAGAACAATGGTGTTTATTATGATGTAATAAATGAGCAGACTACTAAAATACCTTGCTCCTTTAGATCTGCCTTTTTGAAAAAGAATAACAAACAAAAGAGAACAAACCAAACCTGCTCAGGGAAGCATACTACAAGCCCCCTCCAAATGTAGCCAAATCTTATTAAAGACATGTCTGTGGAACAAATCTAAGATACAAGTACACGACAGTGTACCGGTGCTCGTGGATCTAGCTAGCATCCAAACATTAGCATTTAAGGGATTGTAATGTGGCTTTTAGCAATTCTTTGTATTTAATTAGAGTGTATATTCAGAATGTTGAGAGAGTTGGTGCCTGCATGAACATATGCTACAATTAACACTGTGGCTTCTGCTACTATTAAGTTACACAACTCGCTTGAATTAAAACAAACACTTTAGCACACACGATTAATCATGTATCCTATTCAATGTCACTTAGCACACAGCTGGAATGGAGCTGAACAACATTGCCCAAAGGGGAATTCTCTGGGTGGATGTGTTTATGAAGGGGAAGAGAGGCTATTTTTCAGCTTAGCAAGGAATAAGGCAGACTTGTAAATTGTATAAAAAGAAGCCCAAAAAAAGAGCTACTTAAACAACCAATCCAGCAAACAAAGAAAAATTAATTCCACATTTACTCCTGGACCCTACTTTGCACTGAAAGCCCACCACAAATACTTTATTTTACTCCTAATCCTTTACCTTTTCTCTAGCAGCTTCTTGCCAATCTCTTATCAACACTTTCCATCCTACACTGGAAAGATGGGTTAGGCACAAGAGCTAGTTTTACACACTGTGAACAAAGAGAGCTAAAAGTTGACCTAAAAAGGATTCTGTGAAAACACCTTCTGAGCATCTTTCCTCCTCAAATGATTACTTTTCATGACAATTGGAATCTTTCCTACGCAGAAGAAATTAGCATTATTAAAATATTTTAAAACTGACAGCTATTTGAAACAGTTTCTGTCTCCTTGCAGTGTAGCCAGCTGCCCAGATGACAATATAAGCAAAGCTCAGGGCAAAGCCCTGTTTATGCAAAGCTAAACACTGAAAGAAGAATACTCACTTTTCTTCAGGTAGAAAGCCTGTTCAGGCATGTCAAGAATTCAGAGTTCAAGACTTAACTGTGAACCATGCTACTCACCAAAGCAACCTCCATGTAATATGGGAAAAAAAGCAACAGTGAAGCAGGAAAACAAGATACTCTTTTAGAATACGTTATATGCTATGTAAACTTGAAGAGTCTAACTGGTGTGAGGACTCTTTTTCTCTCTCACACATATATAAGCATTTTATTGTAGACTATGAAGCATTTAGATTACAGACAATTGATTTCAGGTCAGCATAGTGAAGTAACTACCACTGGAAAACTGCAGGAGTGTGTAGTCACACGATTTAATCACAGGAGAAAGTCATCTGTGCCCCCCCACTTGGTACCAGATGACAGTGCATCCATAGAGAAGCCAGGAGTGTGATGAACATGAGATTTCAGTATGATCTACTGAACTCTTTTGAACAACACATTCATCAGGCAGGACGCATGTTGGATAACCTCTCTGAGAATTAATTTGCTGGGGAGGGGATGGAAAGCTGACTGGCCTTGTTTGACTCTCATTTACATAGGGACAGAATTATTTCACTTAATTGTGTCAGAGTAACCCAGATATACTTAAGAACAGGATAAACAACAGAATTCTACAAAATATTGCACCTACATTTATATACAATACAATTTAAATAAAAGCTGTGACATGTGGATTTGAACAAAAAGATAAGACTCGGTAAATTTCTGTTATTTAATTGGTAAACGCAAAAGTTTCCTTTAAAATTCAGCATGACTGGTAAAATATTTGAGGTTTGGCTATCCTTTTTGGTTGGTTTTTTTTAAGTGCTGCTTACTTCCAGAATGTTTTGTAAAACCTTCCCTCAGGTGAAAAATGTCAAGATAACATTAAGAGATTAACACGATATACTGTACAAGAACGCATGTGGGTGGGAGAAGACTGTATATGTTGAAATACTAAGTAAATAATGTCACTAGTTGACTATATAAAAAGAACTAACAATCCACAGATCTTGAGGGCTGCACCATTCAGCTTTCATTTTACCCTTGCTAAATTCTTGTCTTCTCAGCTATGTGATTTAAAGGTCCTTCTATGACTTTGACAATAACATTTCTTTTTTTCCCTGGAGAGGGTTCAGGAAGAAGTAAGGATTTCTTCTGATATAAACTATTCAGAAGAATGGCACTAACAAGTTTTTCTGCAAGTGCTATGCTCTCTTTCCAGTTTTTGCTCACTGAGCTCCAGGTGAGCTTTGCAGTTGATGCTTGTTGCATGCAAAATCAGCAATAGTTGTTGAGAATTTGTATACATTCCCATTCCATAAATTTTGAGGCCAAAACAAGCCTTCATAATGATTTATGTTGTTCCTCTCTGTTGAAAGAGAGGATGTAGTTTGACAGGTGTGCATTTTTCCAGTAAGATGTCTATTCATGAAGACATCAGGAGAATTCAACACTTGCATTGGAAATCTGCTACAAGACAATTCACTTTTCAAAATTACATTGCCATCCCTAAACTAAACTGTTCTGTATTCAACTTCCAACTCCTGACTCTTGTTATGCCATTTCCTACCACAGATGGAGTACAGAAATCAAGCATTTAAAAAGTGCCAGCAATCCAAAGCAGCTTAAGACTCTCTGTTTAGCAAAACTGCAATTGCTGAAACAGACCTCTCAGGGAATTACCCACCCCAGATTTTGTTGACAAGAGCCATGATCCTTCAAACAAAACATTTCAAGCTACCCAAACAGTCATTTTACAAAGCTTCCAGCTGGCTAGATGTTTACGATCATTTTGAGATGTGTTGCTATGTCAGGTGTTATGGGAAATGGCCTGTACTGACTCTCATTATTTTTAACCTAATTTTCAATCAAAAGAATAAAACATTTTTCTGTTGTGATTTGGTCCTTCATTCTTCAGAATGTGAAATCCATACATTAACACTATGTGATTTAAGGTGAAAGACACATGACCACTGTATCATTACTACAACTCCTGTATGACATTCTGGTACAGAATCACAGAGTGTTAGGGATTGGAAGGGACCCAAAAAGATCATCCAGTCCAATCCCCCTGCCACAGCAGGATCCTCTAGATCCAGTCACACAGTAACAGTCCAGGCAGGTTTTAAACATCTCCAGAGAAGGAGATTCCTCAACCTCCATGGGCAGCCCCTTCCAGTGCTCTGGAACCCTCACCAGGAAGAAGTTTCTTCTCATCTTGATGTGGAACCTCCTCTGTTCCATCTGACACCCATTGCCCCTTGTCCTGTCACTGGGAGCCACTGAGCAGAGCCTGGCTCCTTCCTCCTGACACCTGCCCTTTCCATATTGATCAACATTCGTGGGGCCACCCGTCAGTCTCTTTTACTCCCTCAGCCTTTCCTCATCAGGGAGATGTTCTACTCCCTTCATCATCTTTGTGGCTCTGTGCAGGACTCTCGCAAGCAGCTCTGTGTCCTTGTGGAACTGAGAGGCCCGGAACTGAATACAAGATTCCACATATAGTCTCACCAGGGCAGAGCAGAGAGGGGGAGGAGAACCAATCTCAATCTACTAACCACCCTCCTTGTAATCCACCCCAGGATGCCATTCGCCTTTTTGGCCACAAGGGCATATTGCTGGCTCATTGCTTAAATGACATTATGGCTGGGTTTAAGTGGGAGTGGGGCAGGGGAAAGAGAGCTATATGAGAATATACGATCTCATGGGCTGTCTAATAGGTCCCAAAGTTACCATGACAGTCTCACATCTTTAGGCTCCTTAAACAACTACAGTCCATGTCACTCCAATTTAAAGACTAAAGTCTGTC
>VZRI01005541.1:557-25150 GCA_013397515.1 Upupa epops | reverse complement strand
GATCAACACGGGCTCCAAGCTTGGTGTCATCTGCAAATTTGCTCACAATGGATTCCAACCCATCATCAATATCATCAATGAAGATGTTGAACAGGAGCGGACCCAACACCGGCCCTTGGGGGACACCACTAGTAACAGGTTGACAACTAGATGTGACACCATTTACCACCACTCCCTGGGCTCATCCATCCAACCAGTTCCTGACCCAGCACAGTATATTCCTATCAATGCCCCTTGCTGCCATCTTAGCTAGGAGTATATCAGGGGGAGACCATATTAAATGCCTTACTGAAATCTAGGTAAACCACATCCACAGCCTTTCTCTCTTCTACCAGTCCAGTCACTTGATCATAAAAGGAGATCAGGTTAATCAGGCAAGTCCTACCCCACCTAAACCCATGTTGACTGGGCTTAATCTCTTGGCCATCATGCAGTTTGTGCATGATAGCACTCAGCACTATCTGTTCCATAACTTTGCCCAGAACTGAGGTGATCATCCTTCTGACCCTATACTACCATTATAGCTCACCCAGTGTTGTGGCTTTGAAAAGCAGCACCAGCAAGTGCTTCAGGTTAGTAATTACACTGAGCAGTGTAATACATTCTCTCACAAATGTATAGAGCACACCAGAAGGATGAAACTCCTAAAAACACTGTAAAATGGAAAATGACAGATGAAATAATTCATAAACTTAATGGAAGCAGTCTGTAAGCAGTAGAACTGTGCTTCTTTAATTAACATAATTTCTTGCACAAATGTATTTGGGAGAAGTTGATGAAGTTTTCCCAGAATCTAGGCTTAAAGGCTAAATTCAGGGAATTGTTTCTGAAAGATTCTTGCTTCAATGGGGATTTATCCAAGTGTTAGTACAGTAAAATGTAGTTCTGTGTTAAGGCATTAAGAAGTTTAAATGAGATATAACTAATGATGTAAAGCCTTGGCTTTAAGGCAGAGAAGCTGCTCACATAGCCTGAAATAAAAAAAACCCAAATCATGTTTTTTCCTTCCCTGATGATCCTTGCATCTTAAAAGAGCCATTAGAAGCTGTCATTACTTCTTTAAAGCCACTCTACCCTTAAGGCACAGTACTGCAGGTTTATATCTTTTTATTTCCTTAAACTAAGAAAATTTGGTGGAACTGATTCTGCAATGCAACACACTGTTAATCTGGCACCAGCCTTCAGCAAGAAACGACACTGACACATGTAACATGACTTCTGCAGGACTACTGTGATGAGAGCACTAACTGAGCAACAAGCAAGTCCAGAACAATATTGTATGTTATAACTGTTGGTGAGCACTTTGGTGTTTAGAAGAGAACATTCCTTCACTGTCTTTACACGGTCTGGATATTTCACAGTTGTCCACAACACCAAAATACAATTAAGAATTTCTTATATGAAGCAAAAATGAAGACAACAATAGTTCTTCACAGAGAAGTTCTGTTCTTTAAGTGGCACTCAGTACTCTGCTGTAGTACTGCTAACCCAGGTAAGCAAACATGTTTGACTGATACTACCTCTAGAGGTAGAGGGTTTGTGCTGGGGTTTGAGCTGAGTGCCAGAGTTTGGGGATGTTTGTTTTATTCTTTACAATCGGCAGAATCTGGCCAAAAATTTACCTTAAACCAGTTCAACCAGTTTTGCGATATTTGAAAGAGCACACTTCATGAGAAAATACCTCCTACAGATTGAAGGTGGGCATTTAGAAACATTATTCACTCACTTCCCTTTTACCTGTGCATTTGCAGTGCTGGTTTCTCATGTAAGAACTAAAAACACAAGAGACAATTCACAATGGACGTAGCATGAAATCGTAGTGTGCACTTTTCTGAAGCAGGCACAAGAGCTTGACACACAGGATCTCATTTCTGTGCCAACTTTCATTCCATAAGGATTAGTGCCATTTTGCACAGCCAGAGCATCAACTCCATGCATACGTTTGGTTGTGCCTTATGTATCCAGTTCCCACAAGCTTCCTGCAATATGAAGTTGCTGCAGACACTGTAGTTTCTCATTATCAGATTTAAGTTACTCTGTGAGGCTTTTTCTCACTAACTGTCCCAAGCATTTTTAGAAGTACATTTTTGTCCAGTTGTGGGCCACTCAGTTCCAGAAAGACACAGAACTGCATGAGAGTGTCCAGTATTGAGCCACAAAGATGATGAAGGGAAGGGAGCATCTCCCTGAGGAGGAAAGGCTGAGGGAGCTGGGACTCTTCAGCTTGGAAAAAGGGGAATGAGGGGTGACCCCATTAATGTTGAGCAGTATGGAGAGTGCAGGGATCAGGAGGATGACAGGAAAAGGAGCAAGGAGTGTCAGCTGGAATGCAGGATGTTCTTCCATCAAGATGAGAAGAAACTACTTCCCAGTGAGGGTGGCAGAGCAAGAGAAGACAAGGAAGCAAGGGAGAAGACAAGGAAGCAAGGAAGGGGCTGCCCAGGGGGTTTGTGAAATCTCCTTCTCTGGAGAGATTTAAAACCCACTTAGACACATTCCTCTGTGACTGGATCTAGGGGATCCTGCTCTGGCAGAGGGACTGGACCGGATGATCTTTTGGGGTCCCTTCCCATCCCTAACATTCTGTGATTATGATTTCTCTTGACTCTAGTGAGTCTCAATAGTGTGCAAACTTGCATACCACAAATACATCCAGGAACTCAGTCTGGTTTTCCAAATTTTTACTTCCTCACAGGAAAAAAACAAACCAAACCTGCTTCCTTTGCATTTAGGTAGCATTGGTTCCTTTACCAATAGCTGATTAATAATTTAGTCATATAAACACCAGGACTCACTCCTGGCACATGCTTGTGCTTACTAAGAGTTTGGAGGCCACTTTGGAAGAAAGATTCAACTGAGACTATTTTGTGACTTTCATGTGAAAAAAAAAAAAATCCCAACTTTCTTCAAGGTTTGCTAAAATGGACTCTCCATACTTTAGAGCAAAGGTCTCCCCATGATCATTTTCAGAAAAAAAACAAAACCAAAAAAAAGCTAACTGTTAACATGAACTACAGCAGCTTCTTTGAAAACATCACACTCAGCAGCACCCAGCAGACTATACAGTCTTTTCTTGTTCTAACAGATATACAAGGGTTCACTCAGTCTACAGCAGATCTTGAGGCCAAGTCCCTAAACATGATGAATAAATATCTTTTCTACCTGATAAATAGCTGAAGTGTATTCAATGCATTTAACTTTTTAATTACTTTTACAAAACATGCTTTTTGAAAGCAGCAAAGCACTACAGCCATACCTACACAGATAAATGATGCTGACAATTGGGCTCCTTTCAGAACTTAAAGCCTCAAACAGTTCTTCCTAGCCAAACCTCTAATTGTGGTTTGAATACAGCAAGCCTGTGCTCTTGCTTGTGAATTACAACCCTATGGGCTTTCTCTCATTTAATTTTTTAATGGCCTTCCTTTCTTCTTCATACTGAGCCAAATTCTCTTCTCTTCAATCAGGAAGTTATCAGGAGACAGCTGTAACCCCTGATCTGCTCTCCATTTGTCCAGACTGCTGTTTTCTCCCTCTGTCAGTAAGTAATCAGATTTGTCCCAGCATCATAGGGTATGCTTTCAGATCCTAGGTCATGATTTGGTATGCAGCATGGCACCCACCCTACTCCCATGGAGAGGCCCAAAGCAGAGTGCTTTCCCCCTCACTGACATCTAAACACCCACCAAACCTGCTTCTGCCTTAACCTGCCCTCACCTTAAACACTAGCACATAACAAAATTCCAGATCCACAACAAAATTCACACCAGAGAAGTTTGATGACTCCTTTTACTTGGTCACTACGCAATTGCCTGAGACAAGACTTGGGGCCCCAGTCACACTGCCATCACTTAAGAAGCCTAAAGAAGAGCTTCTGCATTTGTTCACCTAGGACACAGTATGAGTGTGGCAGGTCAACCATCAAAAGAAGGAACTAGAGAAAGTCAGGCTGTTCTCCTACTTGAAGTTACAGACCTTGAACAAATATTCCAAGAAATATAGAAAAGTATATTACAGGCAAACTTAAGTTATGGAGCAAAAAACAGTTTCTAATTCTTGTTTCCTGAAGAGAACAGGGACAGAGGGACAGGTGTGGTAGGTAGCATGAGAGAGCTGGAAGACATAAAATACCTGAGTCACGAAGTGTTTTACATGTTAGCTGAATAATACAAACACATTCATTTACTGAATCACATATTGAAACCCCTCAATTCCAACTAGATCACTTACGGACTGTAGTACAATTCAGCTTAAGTGAATCACAGAAGGGTAGGGGTAGGAAGTGACCTCTGAAATCCTACATATTGCATTTAAAGCTTTAGGCACTGTGTGCCAGGCATCACAAACCTGTTACTACTGCAAAATTCCTGACACAGGAGACAGAAGTCTGACGAGTGCCACTAGACTGTAGACATTGACAGTCTGTGCTGCATCTTTCACTTGTATCTCGTATGTAGCCTCCTAGAACAGCTGGCTTGAAATAAAAAAACAACTCTAAAATAATAGTCTTCATACCACTGAAATTCTGCCAAAACATAGCTGAGCTGCAGCATGCTGGCTCTGATGTCCTTTGGAAGAGGACATAAATATAGTGAGATTAAATTACTGGAGTTTTCAGCCCTGATACTATTGCTTAATGCACTGCTAATACATTTGAGTTATTTTAGACAGGCAAATATTAGAGTCTTGATCACACTTTTAAATGCAGTTCTACTTTCTAGTCAGTCAGAAAATCAAATACTCTGGAAGGCAAAAACAGCTTGTGTCTCACTGTGACCACAAACAGCATCAAGAAAGAAAAGACCATATTACCATCTAGTTAAGTAGTCCACAAGATAATATTGCAAGATGCAGAGGCTCTAAAAAAAATCAGCAAGTCCCTTTTATCATAATGATTCTCTATATTATGAAAAAAGTGTGCTGTTACAGTTCACAGGCTCTTATGACTCTGCCAAGCAGAAGCAGATGTGGCAGGTAAGATTCTCAATGATAGAAAAATTCTAGGTATAGAGTGGTATTACATGCAGTTTGCTTTAACTGCATATCTGCTGCTAGAAAGTGTTCTAAAAGCTTAGAGAGAAGTCGCACAAATGAGGTCTCAAGCAGCAACTCAGTTTTAAGAGCTGATGCTAATCAGTTTGCTGTGAGCAAACTTTCTTCAGCTTTAATTAATCCCACCACATGAAACCTTGAAACATCTCAAGACTGAGTATTTGTTCACCTACTAGAAGCAGAAAATCATGGACAATGTCACCACATGAAAACAATTGTCATAAGAAAAGCGTAGGTCTTTATAAGAAAATACAGAGTCCTATGCTCCATTATCCTTAGTATTAGATGTCTCTTACCTATGACTCAGTTAGGAGAAAATATTTAAGAAAAGTAAGCGTTACAAACTCTTGTTGACTACCTGTGCTCTGACACACAAGGATTTACAAAGACATTTTCAAAAGTCTCTGGAGGTACTGTCTCTTCTGTGCTTCTCCAGTACAGTGAACAGAAGAACACAGTTTAATATCCCACTCTCAGGATTGGTAGATGGTGACAGAACTCTTCTGTGACAAAGAAGACAAATCCCCATTCACTGATCTTAATACCATTAATTGGCTGTGCTTCCTGTGAAGCAGCAACACAAGCTGAGTACGTGAGCTGAAACTAAGCTAACTGGAAGCATTTTTCCCATGAAGTATATTATTAAATCAACTAAGTTCATTGCCAATTACTCAGACAGCTATATATCACATATTAAAAAAGGAAGCAGAGCAGCATAGTCTAGCCACCTGCTACCACACAGGAATATATACATTTAGAATCATCCACATTAAGTACAGACTTTGGATGGGGGGAAAAAGCCTGCTAATACATGTTCATTACTCCTTGAACTATTCTTTCTTTGTTGTTCAAAGCCAAAACCAAACTACATATTTTTCCCCCACTCAAGTAAACATATGCAAATATTCTCAAGCTGTGTTTATTCTTTGCTTCTGCAACCTCCACAACCCTACAAAAACAACACAAGTCAGGAGAATTCACATCAGTCACCTGACAAAGATCTTTGACAAGCCATTGAGGATTCTGCTACCTTAGGTAGAATCTAAACTTGGACTCTACACGTGTACATGAGAGACAGTGAGTCTATAAGAAAAGTCTTACAGTCAGAACCATTACAGAAGGCACCCAAAACTGCAAATTAAAATTTAAAAAGTTTTAGATAAAAGGCTTATAACAACTTATGTGTAAAGAGCCTGGACAGGATTATACAAAGGTAAAACTACAGAAAGCCCAAATTATCTTTGTAGATGTAGAGGTTTTCACTGACTTGCTAGAGTAGGTTGAGTGTGTTTTCAATAGAAGCAGTTAACATTTTATCAATATTTCTCTTTGTAACAACCAGAAGAAGTCTACAAAGCCCTAAGAAAAATACTTGTGGAGGAACATGGACCATAGACTACGCTCAAATTCAGTGTTCTTAACCACCCCCAAAGTGTACTTAAATGTTTTCTCTTTCTACAGCAAAAGCACAAATCTAATGAGTACTCACCGCCATCTACAACCGTGAAGTGAAAAATGTCACTGGTGGCATTGTCACCCCCTCGTAAAACATAGCATATCTTCATATCATCAATATCAGCTGGAAAGAGTCAAGAAAAGATATATGTTATTTTAAATGCTGAAGTTAGAAGACTTTTTATAGAAAAACTTCACATGTATTAAATAGTTCAGTTTCAACAGGGAGAGAGCTAGGTTCTTCAGCAGCATTCAGGAATTCCAATATTAACAGAGTTGAAGTTTTATAGAAACCATTCATTCTCCTTCCCATTACTTCTTCCTCCCCAGTGCCCTTTCTCTCTCAAGAAGTAGTTACAAAATGAACTGAAAGGAAATGTAAAAACATGGTCTCAACAGTCAGAACTATTTTATCTTCTAGCAGTGAATTTTCTTAAACAGACATGTATTTCCTCTAAGACATCGATTCTGATACTCTTCATCCTGAGAAGTAATGTAGAGGTCACAGAAAATCTGTGGCTAAAATAGAAGCAAAATCCATGTTATTGTTTTAAGTTCTGTGAAGAAAATACCTAAGGAGTGAATAAATATTTGTTAATACTGCATTTTCTGGTTTCTCTGAGCAGTGATGCATGTGACCCTGAAGAGCCTCATCTGACTCCAGAGTTGGCCCAGTTTTGAGCAGATATTGGTTCAAATGACCTCCAACTTAAATCAGAAAACTGTAATGAAGTTTTACAATCCCCATCAGGACTCACACGTGTTAATTAAAGTGTTCTGTAAGAGGTTGCCCCACATGGCAGGAAAGGGCCACTAAAAGGGAGGGAAATTGAAACACAGTAGATAATGGTAGGTCAATAAAAGAGCATCCCAGAGTCAAAACTATTACTCATGGCTGGGAAATCTGCACTTACATTAGTTTAATTAACAAAAGAGGGTCTTGTTTACTCTTGCCTTGAACATTAGGCAATTATTTTGTCTCAGTGTAGCATAAGCCTCAGAAATCACTATTCTGGGTTTGACAGTGCTTTGCATATTAATAGTAGTGGGCCACAAGTTGAGGGACAACAGTGAACTACACACAGAGTTGGGAGTATGCAGCTCGGTCTACATAAGAACTTCACGACTCACATTACTGTAGCCTTCTAAGTTAGTCCAAGAATTTCTGTCTCCCTGCCACTCACAGCCTCTCCCATACCCAAACCAACTATAAATAAGAGGGCATCTAAGGAAAAATGAAGAGATAGTGTCCTTTCATCCATGACTTTCACTGCCAGGTTATTCAGATTTTGCAGATATAATGACAAAAATCATTCAATAAAATGTATTTCTGAAAAACACTCTGCTCAAAGCAAATTAGAGTACATCTGCCAGAACAGTCATGGAATCTGTGAAGTTATATCACTTCCTGAGAATCCTCATCAACTTTAAAACCAGTTTCAGGTTTTCCTTCTCATGCAGCTCAACCAGCCACAGGATATTATGAAGACCAGTGAGCATGCCCTATCTTCACAAGATCAGCTATGTTCACACCAGAACAGCTTCTGAAGTGAAATGCAGTCAACTACAAACACTGAATCTTCAGCCTTCCTACCTATACAACCCAGCCTGCATAGTCTGCTTCAGCTTTGAATCTCCATACTCTTGTGCTGCCTGAC
Source organism: Upupa epops (assembly GCA_013397515.1). NCBI lineage: Eukaryota > Metazoa > Chordata > Aves > Bucerotiformes > Upupidae > Upupa > Upupa epops. Next base: position 16,985 of record VZRI01005541.1, on the reverse strand, counting down.
CAGTCCTCACAGCTGCAGCAAGCTGCAAGAAACCTCATTTCATTGTTAATTAACCAGCTATTAGCTCATTGCAAAGTAACACAGAAAATTCTCCGGACAATAACTAACACTCCCCTTGCAGTTAAAATTACTTCACAGACATGTGCCAAGGGTTTATTTCAGAACCTACAGCACTTGTGGTTTTCTTCTTATTTATACCACCTAGTATCTGAGTTCTGTGTAAAATGTGAAGTACCACTGACATAAGTTTAGAGTGTTTACATCACCTTTTAATTTACTGAAAAACACTGTGGTTAAGATTTGTGTAATTAAGGCAATAAATCCACTCATAATATATCTTTTCCCCACATTTGGGAAAGGAGTTTGCTTTTACAGCTAAGGACACTTAGACTGTATATGAACTGAGAGCCCAGCCATGGTATGATTAGCTAATTATTAGTTAATAATAGCTCAGCCACTCCTGTAGCATTTTCTATATATAACTGTTTAAAGAAGGCACTTGGCCTCTAAAGATCTGGAACTTGGTGCAGCCAAATTCTGATATACAAATTTCTATCACTAATTGAGAGTCTAAATCACAGTTACTTGGGCTATAAACTCTCCAAAGCAAAGATACTCCTTTATTCAAAGTAGATTATCCAGTAAACTCTCATACGAAGCTGTCACAGGTGCAATAAATAAACAAACTATAAATACTGTCACTGTTGGAGGAAAGTTTCTCCCATCAATTATTACAGTTTAGCCTGAAAAATAACGCTTCCAGTGACGTAAGAAAAACATGATGTATTTTATTACCTTGTGTGAACTGGCTGATGCTATGGTTGCCTTTCCCCAGGTGGATCAGGAAGCCATGGTGCAGACCCTCTGTGATTCTGAACTGAAGAGTAGCATGTAAACTGTCTCTGTCTTCCACTCTGAGCACCTTGTTGGTAATCAGAAATCCAATGTGGCCTGTGGCCAGAATACGGAGAGTCTGAGCACCCTTATTTACCACAACTTGAGGTACACTGTTGTCCACAGGCATTATTTGGATCTTCATAGTCTGAGGTTTTCTCGTTTCAAACACAGTGTTGGGGAAGACATAGAAATCAGTATGAGTGCCGTCTGTAAGAGTGAAAGAGAAGCTATCCTCAACTGACTCTGTACCATCATGTTTGTAGCTGATTAGATTTTCATTTAGGTCTTGTTTACTGAAGGTGGTGACTGCTTTGGAGTTATTGAATATGATCTGCCCATGAACAGGTATTTGAGTGATGATAAACTTCAGAAATGCATCAGGTGTGTCTCTGTCTTCTGCTGTCAGTTCAAATGGGGTTATCAGTTTACATTCACTTTCACTCACCACCAGGTGATGGATTGTGACGACAGGTTTCTTATTGTCCACATCACTGATAGAAATTCTGAAAGTCCGAAATACAGGGTTATAGCCATCAGTCACCTCAAACTCAAAGCTATCCATTTTTACCTCATCTTCAGAAGTGTGAATGTAATAGATTTTATTACCTGCTAAAAGGAGCTGAGTAAAAGTGGAGATGGGCACTCCAGGCTGATCTGTGCATTCAAGATGACCACGAACAGGTGCTCTGGTAATAGTGAAGACTAAGTTCTCATCTGGACTATTCAGGTCACTGGTGCTCAGCAAATCAGTAGTAAGGGTTACTTTGCCTCCTTCCTTCAAAGAGACACCTTTGCTGATTACATCTGGGAAGACAATATCCATACTACCTATTGTCACATAAAAGTAGCGGTCAATGAGAGGATTTATTCCATCTGTCACATCAAACTTGATAAGATCACGGATGCTGTGGTGGCTGAAATGCGTATATTGAATTAAGTTTCTATCCACTTCGTCTTGGGTGAAGTTCATCCCCAGGGTGATGTTCTCATATCCACCTGAAGGCTTTATTCTCTGCAAGAGACCATGTCCTGGCCCATATCTTACAATGAATGTCAAGGTTTTGTCTTCAGAATCCAGGTCAGTGGCCTTTAATATTCTGTTATTAATAGTTCTAGTTTCCCCTATTTCAATCTCCAAACCATCATTGATGGCCATTCTGGGTGTCTCATCATCTACAGGAATAACCATGATGTGTACTGTTTTCCTAATGGTATGTTTACCATCTGTGAGTTTCACCTCAAAACTGTCCTCCTTTGTCTCAGAGTCATCATGCTCATAGAGTATATTAGAGCTCTCTGTTATCTGATCCAAGGTGAAGCTCTCTACTATGACAGTTCCATTGACCAGCTGGTTCACAATGTGGCCATGCCTGGGAAGCCTAGTGATTGTAAACATTAACTCATCAGCAGGGATATCTGCATCAACTGCATTGAGGATAGGAGTATCAATAACCAGACTCATACCTTCCATCACAACAAACTCTCGCATAAAGATTTCAGGCTCTTCATCGTTGACTGGCATAATGACAATGGGGAAAATGTGTCTTTGGGAAAAGTTAATGCCATCAGAACAGTGGAAAGCAAACCTGTCTTCAACAGGCTCCATGCCCTTATGGATACTTTGGATATAAAAAACATGCCCTTGACGGATATCTTTGAAGGTAAAAGCACTTATAGCTATACCTGCTCTGGATTTTTCAGATCCTGGGGCTGGAGAGATGTTTTCTACATACCCAGATGTGGGCTGAGCAACAATGGTGCATAGTATATCATCACTAGGAGTATCCACATCTTCAGCCCTGAGGTGAGCAGGAGTAATAATCTGTCTGTTCCCTTCCATTACCATGAACTGCTCCCCTACAAAAATCCCTGGGGCTTGGCTGTCAACGGGAAGAATGGTCACCAAGACTGAAACTCCCTGAACTACATTACCCCTGACACTCCATTCCTCTGACAGGTCAGACAGAGTAAGGTTGAAGGTATCTTCTTTGGGCAGAAGGCCAATTTCACCTCCTGTGTGAGCATATACCACAGCACCATCCAGCAGATCCCTCTGGGAAAATCTCTCTGCAGGCACCCCTCGAACTAGGATGCTGCCATGCTGAGGAGGATCCTGTACAATGAAAGTCAACATTAAGTCATCTGTATCTTCATCCGTGCCCTGAATGACATTAGCAGTGATTTCAGCTGCACCATTCTCTAGCACATCCAGATAGGAACCAAGAGTGCCTGGGGGCAACCGTAGTGTAGGAACCTCATCATCAACTGGATGGATAGTAATTTTCAGTGTGATGGGCACAAAATGAACCCCGTCAGTCACATCAAGTCTGCAGGTATCACTGCTGGTCTCAGCTCCACTGTGGACATACATCACCCTCCCTTGTCTGATATCCTCTAGGCCAAAGACACCTCCTGGAATCAGACTGTACCCAGAAAGTTGCAAATGGCCATTCCGAGGAGACTGGATAAGGATAAATCTGAGATGGGCAAGTTCAGTGTCTGTGTCACTGGCAGCCAGCTCATTTGGACTAAGGACATGGCTGCCTCCTTCAGGCAAGGTGAAGCCAGTATTAGTGATTACAGGAGGTTGGTTATTCACAGGCTGCAGGTATATTGTGAAAGTCCCATCGGCCGCATTGCCAGCTGCATCTTGCACTTGATACTGAAACTGAATCAAATGAGGAGCCACCCCCAGTTCTTCCTGGGGGGGTCGGTATGAGATCTTGTGGTGGTTGATCTGGGCTTGGGTGAAATGGGTAACTTCAACAGAGTGATCCTCAGTCAACACGAGAGATCCAAGGCGGGTCCCATACACCTCTGGGGGGTGGTTAGTGTCAGTAGGAGGCTGGGTTATTGTGTACCGAAGTTCACGATCCCCTGAATCCTGATCTGTGTAACACAAGTGCTTCCTCCGCAGTGGAGTGACCTGTTGTTCCTCAACTACTAAGTGCAGGCTGCTGCTACTGTGCAGCTCTGGGGCTAATCTGTCCACAGGATGTACCCGGACCACAAAAGTCTGTGGTCCAGAGCGGTTGGGTGGGTCATTATCATCCTGGACCCTAAAGATGAACTGGTCCAACACAACCCCAGGGCCAGGGCTATGAGGCCCAAAGTGATGGTAATAGAGACGTCCTTCCACAATATCTTGCTGAAGCCATGCTCTCACTGGCTTTTCATAGATTAATGACATTCCTGCTAAACCAGACACTCTCCTCCAAGAAAACCCGTCATCTTCTTCCTCCTCTTCCCAGCCGGGAGGTGGTTGGGCTTGACGGAGGAGGAGCTGCCCAGCGGTGGGGCCAGACTCCACTGTAAAGAGCAGGATAGAATCCTGTGAGTCAATGTCAGTGGCACTAAGAGCACGGGTAGTGATGGGCACTGTTTCACCCTCAGCAATGGCCAGCCCCGTGTTAGCATTGAGTAGAGGTGGCTGATCATCAGTGGGAACCAGAGTAATGGGGAAAAGAAACTCAACACGGTGGCGAGAACCACCATCTTCCAGCCGCAGCACCAGGTTGTCACTGAGTGGAGACTCGCTGCCATCATGCTGGTAAATGACCCGGCCTGCCACAAGCTCAGCCACCGTGAAGCTTTTACGAGGGGCAGCAGTTGCTGGATTGTCCTCCAGGAGAGTGAGGTGGCCATGCCTCAGGCCTGCCACCACACTCACCCATACCTGGTCGAGATCATCTTCATCACTGATCACCAGGTTGGGGCTGGGACCAAAGTCTGACAGAGGCCGTGACTGGCCCTCATAGAGCACGAGGCCAGTGTTGCGAGTCACTACAGGTGCCAAAGTGTTCATGGGCTTCACCACTATTATGAAGGCAAAGGGCTCTGAGGCAGCACCCTCTGGGTCTAACACCTCCAGCTCAAGCTCAAATAGTCGCTCCCTATCAGAGTCCTCCACAGGCGGTTGGTAGGCAATGCGCAGCTCCCTCACATCCCGCTGGCTAAATGAGGAGACAGGCAAGCTCCGGTCATCTGTGCTGACCATGTAGCCCTGGCCAGGGCCAAATGGAGAGGTGATATTGAAGAGCAGCACATCTGGTGGCGACTCAGCATCCTCTGCTGCCAGCATGTCGGGTGTCAGGGCGGTGAGGACAAACTGGTCCACTTCCATCATCAGCATGGCTAAGAAACTGGGTTTTGGAGGCACGTTCTCAGTCCCGGCCCGGATCCTCACCAGCACTTGGAAGTACTCGCGCTTCAGCAGAGCCCCGCTGCCCGCCACCTCCCGCAGCTCGGCCACCAGTGGCACCATGTCACGGTTCGGGGAGCCACCGGCTGCCGTGTGCCGGTAGCGCAGTCCCAAACGCAGGAACTCGTCGCAGTCCCACATTGCGGCGGGTACCGGTACGTCACCTACCGCCTCCCCAGGAAACGGAGCTGGCGCGGCAGGTGGCGGATAGTTAAGGATCTCCCCGTAGCGGGGAAGCCCGGCCAGCAGCGGCAGCAGCCCCACCCGGCAGCGCTGCCGGCCCGGCTCGAAGGTGAACTCGATACTACGGGGGTCCAGAGGGTTGCTGGTGCCCCGTAGGCGCTCCACGGACAGGGGCAGGTTGCGAGTGACGATCTCCAGCTGCGTGAAGAGCACCTCCACCTCCAGCACCAGGGGCAGCACCAAAGCGCGGTTCGGGGAGTCGTAACGCAGCTGCAGGCGGACGCGGTCCCGGGCAGGACTGAGGCCGCCCAGGTGCCAGTAGCGAACCTCTCGGGCGCCGAAGTCGCAGGGGAAGCGGCGAGGGCTGAGGCGGCCCGGGCGCATCCACAGCAGGTCCTCTTCCAGCACGGTGAGATAACATCTGTCGCCGGGCTGCACCTGTAGCACCAGGTCCCGCGCGGGGTCCAGCCACGCGGAGCGACCCAAGGGCACCTGTAGACCGCGGTTCGCCACTACCACGGCCGCAACTACCGCTGCCTCCGGCACCCACGGTGAGGAGACCACGGAAGCGACAGCGGCGCTGCCCGGGGGCGGCTCCGGCGCCCCCAGGCAGAAGCAGCCGGTCAGCAGCAGCAAAACTCCGGTCACCACTGGTAAGAGCCGCCGCGGCGCGACGCGCAGCACCTGCATCATCCTGGACGGCGGAGCGAAGCACCAGGAGCGCCCAGCAGTGGCGTCTACGCTCCGCGGTGGCCGACTTACGGCGCCGCGCCTGTCGCCAGCGCGGGCAGCTCAAATGTCCCGATCCGTGAACAGGCAGCGCTCTGAATGGGAGCGCGCTCCGCTACTGCTGGGTGGTGGCTCGCGAGCGGCGGAGTCCCGCCCCATCCATCCCAGAGACCAATAGGCACTGGCTGAGGGTGGGGCCCTGTAGCACGATTGGGCACAGCTCTTTGCCAATCTTGCATTGGGGACAGCCCTCCGGACCCGCCTCCCTCCCTCTCTGCCTCACTCCTTTCCTTCCTTCCCTCCTTCCTCCTTCCCGCCCCTCACCAGGTTGCTGCGAAGGCGGCGAGGAACCGGCAGGGTTGGGGGGGCGGAGGATGGAGTGGGCCATAGTCACCGGGAGCTCGGGGTTTTCCTTCGTATTAGAGGACGGGGCGTCGGTGACGGCTCCACGCCCGCCCCGTTCACGTGGGTAGTGCTTGCAGAGGAGTTGCCCGAGAGCTGAATCAGCTTAACGGGGCGGGGGGAGAAGGTGTCTGATGGACCGGGACGGGTTGAGGGAGTAGACCTTAGCGACAGAGAGAGAATGGGACGAAACACGTTGGTTAATAACCCAGCTTCATCGCCCGAGGTGGCGGGTCACGGCAGCGGGTGAATAGCGCCTTCACGGCTCTTCTGCCACCTTGTGTCCGCCGTTAAAAAGCCACTAATAAGAGCTCGAAGGTGCTTTTTTAATTCCTGTTCCGTCACAAATGGTAAATTTCTTCCTTGTGGGTTCTGCAGTCTGCTTTAAAAAGGGTTTCTGACAGTAGAAAAGCGAAAAAATACTAAGCAAGGTCAGATTCAAAGGCACCACAAGGCTGTGTGTGAATTTGTGACACCTTCTTTTAGAGTAACCTTGACGGTTACCCTTCTGTAGAGAAATGACATTATGGCAAGTATCTTGTTTTCTAGGTGGAAGATTTTGATCTGAAAACTCAGGTGTAGGCACTGTCAGCCACGTTACTAGTATTCATTCCAACAAATAAGTCTTAATGGTTTGGGGAAGGGGTCATTATCAATAGACAAGTGTTGTTCAGGGGATGCGATCTGTGGGATATGTTTATATTCCATTATTGTCACACCCACAGTGAACTGCAGAGTGCTATGGTGTTAAACAAGCTGGTACGGACTTACAGACTTGGATGCAGGAGCTAGTAAGATAGGTACCAGATAGAGTAGGTAGATACCTGTTAATTTACTGCCCTTATGTGGCATTCCTAGATTTCAGCCAGCTAATGCCTTTTTTCTAAGACTCAAAGATGACAATTAAGTAATAGAAGTTAAGTCCTGGGGCCAAGATATTTTCATAGTTTTTCACAAACATGTTAGTGTCTGTTTTTGTCAGAGAGTATCATCTTGTCTGGATGGAGTGACTGGAATTGCCCAGATATAATGGTCAAATGTCAAGCCCTAGTTTCAGTTATAAAACAAATACAAAAATGCAAAAAACCCAAACAGCTGAAAACAAATGACCCAGCACAGAGATCTGAGCTGACCCAGCATCAGGGTGATCTAAAGACGTTCTGCCAGCATGGGCATGAATACCATAACTTAAGAAATGTGAGCCATCTGAATTTGATTGTAAAATTCGGCTACAGTCAAATGAGACTGTACAGAATCATTGTTCAGTAGAAGTCTTCCCATTTACTCAGTTGGAGGGAGAAATATGTATATTTTTAAATAAGCTCCTTGTTGCAGAGTTTGTCACTCAAAATATGTCAATGTGCATATATGTATGTGTGCATAGAAAATTTTGTGAAAAGGGCAGTAAGTCGTTTACAAGTAGCAGAAGGGAAAAAACTATTTAATGAGGAGCGCACTGGTTGTTTTCAGGTTTTACCATCCACAGATTGTTAGGGATAGCTGTGAGGTGAACATGTATGTTTCAAATATTTTCTGTTTAAAGCTGATTTCTTTAAATCATGACTGCAACAAAGCAATCACTTTTTAATAAAGTCAGTCTAGTATTGGTTCTGATGTTTATCAAGAGGTCATAGATGGGACATCTCTTTTCAGTTGGTGAAGAGAGAGAATTCTGGTAGGTGAAGGAATATCTTTTGAAATACCTGTGTCAAAAGTAAAGGGAGAGAGCTTTCCAGCAAATACATTTTCTTAATATAAATAGATCTTAATATAAATTTATTTAATATAAATAGACTTTCTTAACTGAAAAAAAAAAGACCAATAGTGGGGAAGGGATGGGATTAGTCTATCTGCAATACAGAAATTTCTTATTGTCAGTGCATACAGGAGCAGGTTCTTTGATCTCTGTCATTTCCATCATCAAGTAGTAAATCTTCACGTACCATCAGCAGAAGTCCTCTTTATTTTTAGCAGTTGGTTTCTTGTCAAACAAGTCAATGAGCCATTGTGCCACAATCCAAGTACAACGTGTAGAGATGTTTTGGTTTCAGTGTTTTTTTCTTTTCACAGCACAACATAAAATAAAAGGTGCTCCAGATTACAGAGTTGGTAGGATTTTCCTTAGCTTGCTCACTGCTCACTCTTGCCAAAACTCAGGTTCAATTCATACATGCAATATGTTAATCTAAGCTAAATTCTGATCTATTGACATAGCTGTAAATCCAAAGCCTTCTCCTACCAGTAATCTCTGAAGTCAGTGTAACAAATCTAAATATCTAAGTCAAAATAACAAGCCCATTGATCTTTAGAAGTAAATTTCTGATGAGTAAAATGACTGGTATTTGTCCATGGTATGAAAAAGTCTGCCTATCCTCACATGAAGTCCCACAGCACTGCTCTGTTGTTTCACTGTATCTCTGACTGTGAACAAAACCAGAAAGTTTCACAACAAAGCAGACCTGCTCATTTAACAGAGTATTAACAAATAAAAGTGTGCTCATGGAAACAGAGTGACAAATATTTCTTTTGCAGTAAATTACCTGTGAGGTTGAGCAGGATAAATCCGAATTTTAGATATATCTATTTAAAAACCAATGCAAGTCTATTCTTATCTTAAAGGCAACAATTTGTGTGAGCATCTAGCTTCTACTTTTAATGATGATGGATCACAGATTTATATTCCATATTGAAATCTGCCTCGGACAAACATATTCACACTGTTCATAAGCTTCATATAAATGTAGAGTTTTCAAAGGCTGCCCTCTGCTGATACAGTATAATCTTAACCTCTTAACAGAATCTTATTACATTACTTTCCTTAGGACTTTTGTACTTAATGACAGAATTAATTCCAGATATACTTATCAAATAAATAAGTAAAAATTAAATAACTTTGATTGTTAAATGTTAGGAAAGGAGATTAAACATGTCATACAAACATCAGGATTTTTTAACTTTTTCCAAATAGATAGCATGTGTATCTCGTAAGTTAGAAAGCACAAAGAGATGTGCCNTCATGGGAGGATCTGGACACTTACCTGTTGTATCAGTAACTTTGCTATTACTGTTCAACTCTGAAGGCCAAGTGAAAGCAAGGTGTACAGTATCTACTGTGGCACTGAACAGTATGATCTGGTACGCAAAACCACAGAGAGTCATTCTGTATGTTCTGCTGCAACAAAGCTCTGAAAATATGAAATCAGACAGATAAGTGCCTCAGGCCTCAGCTCTCTGTCTTGAGTTGTACTTAAACAACAACCTGGTTTGTTGTTTCTATACTCACTTTTTCTTATAGTATTAATGAATTATTACGCAAGTAATAAGTGTCTGTTTATTAATTATCAGGTGTGGGTTTTTGCTGGGGTACGCATAAGACTATTACTAAACTGTAACTTTTATTTATCCTTTTATCTGCCAAGAGGCTGACAGCTGACTCAAGAATTCTCTCTCTCAATCCTGACTTTACTATCATACTCTGTAAGTGTGCCATTGTCTTGAACTGTACTCCATGTATTTCATGACTTCTGTTTCACTCCACATGTCTGTCGCTCCTGCAGCGGAGTTGGACTAGGCGTCTTCTAAAGGTTTCTTACAGTTTGGAATATTCAGTGACTCTGTTCCTGAAACGTACACCACCACTAGATTTTGCATCTGTAGTTTTATTTTCAAGTCTCAACTGTAAATGTGACCACAAGTCCCGGAGAACATTCAGTCCAAAACCCAATCCACTTCATGTTTGTGAACTTCTTAGGCTTTTGTTTTAGTACCTTATGATGTTTCTTTTGCTGGTGCCCCAGTAATTTGCCCCAGTTTTCACCTGCCTAGCACTGGTACCCTGCTCACCTTCCATATCTCCAATGCTGTTTTTACTTCAGCCTTGGCTCTTTCAAAACTGACTTTTCAAGTTAACCTTTTTCAAGCTCCTTCCTACTTGAGATATTATCAGAAACAATGTCTTTGCATTTTCTTTCCTCTGCCTTTTGATCACACTCATTTTACCTCAAAGCCAAAATACAACTCCTTGATCTCCTATTAACAATTAACAAAGAATTGGTAAGATACTAGAATAAATAAGAAGTTCCAATCAACTTCCTTACTTATGGTTTGTGTTTGGTGTTTGGTCTCTATTAAGTGGTTTTGTTTTGTAAACCCTGGTTACGGAATTTATAATGCTACTTTTAAATCTATACTGACATACACACAAACACATATTCTTTGATGGGTCATAAAGGCAACAATAAGGACACTACAAGCAAGATAGTTGATCTTAAAAAAAACCTGTCTGAGTCCTCTCTCACATTTTCCCTGGATGAAACTGGTGAGTGGTTAGAAATATTCTTGACAGGAACTGGCCAAATGCTGTTACCAATGACGAAGTCAAGTTCACCTCAGCATGCAGTCCAGAATAGGTGTGTTTTGGTATGGATATGTGTTGTGTTAGATCTCTTTTGTGTAAATTATAACCAAAATTGTGCATCAACAATGAATTACTGGTAAGACATTTATTATTTATAGGTAAGACTTGGTGCAGGGCAACACAATCAAATCTTCCATGTTTATACATGTATCTCAAGTGCCAATCTTTATATACTTTGTTACACTGTGTCTACACCAGTTGTCTAATTTATGTTGCTGTGTTTTAATTACAGATCACTGAAAATCTGGCACAGTTAAGAGCTTGTATATTTTATTAATGATATGAGTAGGGAAACATTCCGAATACCACTTCATTTGGTAAAGAAAACAGAATGGAAGCTACTTAGTAGAACAAATCAAGGTTAAGTTTCATAACTCCTCAGGTCTCATAAATGCATGTTTTCTTGTTAGGATACATGCAATGTTATAGAGGCTGCATGTGAGAGGAGGAATGGGCAGGACAGGTGACGATAAACTGACCAACAGGTATTTTATTCCATGCATGTATTTGGTATAAAGCTGAGGAAACACAAGGCCAAGTTCTTTTCTTCAGTGCTCAGCATCCAAAGAGGAATCTGTCCACTCATCTTTTCATCCAAATCTATCCATTTCTAGATCCAGTTTCAGAATCCATCACCTCAATTAGATTCCCATGTAATGCTGAGTCCAGTCTAGTAATTTTCTAGTGCCTGCCCATCAGTGGTGATGTTGATGTAAATTGGTTTGGTTTAGTATTTGCTTTGTATTTATTCGTATGTATGTCATTTTAATGTAATTATTTTCATCAAAGCAATTTTTGTTTTCCAGTCCCTAAGTCTCTCTCCTTTGTTCCCTTTCTCTTCCACTTTGGGGATGGAGAGGAGTTAACAGAGAGCATCTGTCATATGTCTAGTGGTCAGCTCAGCCTTACCCCATGGCACTGTGCATGCTGAAATTTCATGCAGAGGATGATCTTCCTCCATTATGGGATACACGGGTTAATAATTTTCTGTATAGCTTTGATGTTTAGCTGCATGACTTGGTGATAGGGAGAGACTGTATTGTACCATCATATTAAAGCACTGCATTAAAAAAGCAAATACGTTTTTCTAAAAGGACTGCTCTCAGTGACTGAGATGCATTTTAATGTGTTTTGGGTGGCTGCTGGTCTTATATCTACCTGTGGGAGTTCAATTGTTGATAACAGTGATTCTGCAGCTGACTGATTTTGGATGGATTTGTATTTATGAATAATATTTAAAATTATTTGAATTTATCTGAGTCAAGATGTTGATTTTTCCCTGTCAACAGGAATGTTTTCTATACACACCTATACTTTAAACATGACATACTGCACATTTTACATGGTATTCAGGCATATTCCATCACAGAGATTGTTAAACTAGGTCCAGAACTTCACTCAAAGAAACTGTCAGCATCCCCCAAACTGAATGTTTTTAATGATTCAGGACAATATGGCACCGGTAATGAAAGGATGATCCTTTTGAAGGATGATCCTGCCATCTCTATGTTGACCTTGGATAGCTATTAAAATTGCATATCAAAGGCTGAAGAAACTGTTGTTTAAGTGCTTAAGGTGCCATTCACTGTCATTTTCTCTCTCCCACCTTGTAAGAGAAAATTTACCTAATCTTTATAGCTTCAGTTGTCATAACAAAACCACCCCACACAGGCAGTTCTATCATATTCTGTAGTATCACTGCCAAATACACAATTTCCTGGGACTATAAACTACTGGCCTTTATGTTAGATGGCTACAGGCTGAAAAATAAATGAGAACTAAGCCTTAAGATTGCCAAGAGAAGAACCAGCAATCCCCCTCCCTATTCACATCCAGGTAGTGATATCAACCATTTACTTTCTCCATAGATATTGCCCTAAATTAGCCAATGTTAACTTTGCTCCATTTTCAGCTGTGGAGGTCACACAGATATTTTAACATCTTTTGGGTCTGATACTGTTACTCCAGCTCAAACAAACCTCATATTATCTTTGGTGAGTTTAGCCTTGATGAGAGTCAGAGTCGGCTTAAAATATGGCATGAAGATTTAGTTGAATTGCAAATCATATGGATGTAGGTGTCTGTTTTGCTTGCCTAGCTATTGAAATGAGGCATTTGTAATGTTGGGAGCTGATCTCCAGGTGCTTCTGCAGCTCTCTTCAGTGCTCTGCTTTGAAACAGAATCCAAAGCACATGATTTGGAGAATGCTCAAAGGCTTTGGCTGCAACCTTTGACATTTCTGAGTGGCTTGTTTATAAGAAAATAAAAGTACTTAACTGGCAATTTCAAGATACTGCCCAGCATTGTGACATCCCTGGATTGCACGATTTGGAAAACCATATTCATCCTTGGAAATCCAAATTTATCCCGGACAAGTCCACTGAAATCAAAGGGGCTTCAGTGGGAACATGTTTGGACAAATGGGCACAAAGTTGAGAGAGCATATAGTATTCTGCATTAAGAGTTTCTGGAGCTGTGTAACGACAGAACACACAGCATATGCAGTTACCCTCCCCACTCTTAAAAGCAGTTAGCTATAAAACTTGTTTTTCTTTCAAAACAGCTAATTGCTATTAAAAGATCAATTAGCAAACATACTCTTAGATAATGAGAGACAGGGTCAGAGGCTACCAATGTCTGACCTGTTATAAAGATTACTCTTGCTACAGGAAGTAAACCTGTAGCTAAGCAGGTAAGTCAAGATCCAGACCAGGAGCTAAACAACAGCATCTAGGGAGATCTTGCTAATTGCCTTAGATAACTAAGTAAGTACTTATATTCAGATAACCTTAATATCTGCAGCTTTTATGGTTTTTCCTACTGTGTATTCAGGGAAGTAATATTGGCACCTGTATTTGAAAGGCTGCCAGCTGAAAGGTGAGATATACGTGGTTGGTATACAAGCTTGATCCACAGCGCACAGACCAGGGTCATGGTCAGGCCTTCTCTGCTCACATTTCTGCAAGCAGTGCTGGCATCCTTGTGGGCGATGGCTGCCTGAAATACAGCCTGTGATTAACCTCTACCCAAGCAAGCACCTTTGTATCTTTGTACCATTCCCAAAAACAGCAGATTTCCCTGTTACGGTTAAAGGACCTAGTGTTCAGTATATTTTCCTGTGCCTTAAAAAATCATGACATGTTTTTTTTGAACAGTCCATTCAGAACTCATTATGGATTAAATCCCACAATAAAGTTTCGAATGAGCAGTAAGCATATCATCATCACATGTATGTGTAGGGGAATTCTCCCTCCTTAGGGTATCTTATCTATGAAATTGTTTGAACTAAGCAAAACCTTCACAAAGTAAGATGCCATTTCTGCTTGTGTTACTCCAGGCCATTATTTTTTATAAAAACCTTAGTCTTTGTCTCCATTACATATCTAGGTTTATGTTTTCTTTCCTGCCCCTTAGTATAGACTGATAAGAGGTCAGTAATGAACGTGGTACGATATTGCCCTGAGGTAATTTTTAGTTCTGAACTCATTTAAATGCCCCAAAACAGGTATGTTATGTGACCTCATTAAATATTTTGTATTTATGGAAGTTAAATTTCTTCTGTCACTTTATTTATTTCTGTACAAATCTGAGAATTTTCTAATGTATCTGGTGTTCAGCAAATGCACCAGGGCCTCACAGCTTCAGCAGTTAATTTTTCTTTTGAGAAGCATATATGTTTGGGTTTTTTACATTCAAATCTGAATCAAGTCAAGCCAGAATACTGTAGAACAATGGAAGCAGTAACACAAGCAAACATGTAAAGAAAAAGCCCTTGTGTATGATACCCAGTGAGAAATCCTTGAAGCACATACACAGATAACCGAATCCCTACGGATACCTACAAAATAAAATGTTGCAGGGACTTCATTATTGTTGCTGTTCTAGAGGTGTGAGGAGCAGATAGTGCATGGTCTGCCATAAAGACTGGGAATCTTTCTCATCTATCTAAGAGATAAACTGGTATGTGTAAATAAACTGGTGGATAGAGCACCTTCTACCGAATCACTGGAGGTGGATTTTAGGCTTTTGACAAAGAGGACTTAAAATATTTCTCTGTCTTAACTGAACTGACAGGCTACACAGTAGTTTTGACACTCTTGTCCAATCTAATGACTGAAGACTCAACTCCTTTAGCCTCAGCCCTGCAAATCAGACAAGTCACAGGAAGGGAAAAGAAAGATGTCTGAGTGTTTTTCTTACTGTTCACAAAAACACCAGTCCTCTTCATTTGAGTGCACTCTCACAGAATCTGAAGCAAATGAAAACACCTCATTACACCTGACTTCAGGTGCCTGCAGTGAAGGCTATCCTGTGCTAGTCATTCTAGGCTCCTTTTGTTATCAGTGAAAAGAAGAGGTGATTTAATTTGTGATTAATCTCACTGACTTTAGATATCTTCTTTAGAGTAAGATGAATAATGCTCTGAAAGCCTCTCTAACTCCATTTATTACAAGAAAAGCCTAGGTGAGTAGGTCAGATGCAGCATAGTGATGAAGACAGACTCCTTTAAAAGACATCTTTTCCATCCTGAAGATGGAATCATTGAAGGCATGAGGATTGAATTGCCTTTTATCAGCTATATACAACGGACGACCTGAAAACATCAGCTCTATCAGATGCCTAATGTTTACATGTCTGTAGCTATTCATCTTTGTTGCTATCTGCTATAAAGTGGGAAAAATCCTCATCCTTGAAGAAGGATAATATGGTAGAAATTCTGAAGTTCCAAGAAATTACAGTAAGCAAAGGAAATACTTCCTATGAGAAGTAAAAGTGGTTTTGGAGATTAACTGGAGAAATACAGTGAAACACAGTGCATTTCATATAGATCTTAGTTTAGTTTTTCTGCAGCACTCAGATACCACCACGTCTGAAATTTTACCCATTACACACACAAAACCACAACTGCTAAACTATTTCTAATATGGAGTGGCTCATTCTACCCTATAAAATTTGTGATACAGATATATATATACACATATACATCTCCAGTATATAGAGAGATATATCCTGACACTTTGAGCTTCCTTTTACTTGTGAATATTCCTTCATTGTAATCTGTGTGAGATGTTATAGTATGATTCGTGTCAAAGTAAAAACAATATCCTCCCTTGTCATTGTGGAAAAATATTGAATGAACAAAATAAAGAGTGAGACTCAGCAGGACAAACAGTAAACAGGATGGGGGGAGGCTGAGCAATCTAAGACCTGCAAAGTGTGCAATGTATGGAAGCTAATCACTTTTAATTAAGATTAGGCCAAGAACATTGTCTCCCACCTTATCTTTGGATCCGGAGTCTCAATAAGAAGTGGAGATGTGAACAAAGAGGAGACTGATATGAGGGGATACTTTGAAGTGATAATGTGTATGAAATAAGGTATAAAATGTTGCTGCCTTAAACTGGAAGTGTGCGTGTTGATGGAGTGACTAGCTCCCCATGTACCCAGCACTGCTTGCTCACTCCTTATTACCACAACCAATAAATCTTTTGTATTTTATCAAAGATTTGGGTGTCTGTTGGATCATTTCTAACAAATTGGTGACCCTGATGTGATTTCTCAGCTTCTTGAAGGGGCGATACCCGATCCTGGGAAGGC
>VZRI01005538.1:5433-17684 GCA_013397515.1 Upupa epops | reverse complement strand
CCTCCAGGGATAGGGACCCCACCTTGCCTGGGACAGGCCATTCCAGGGTCTGGTTACCTCTCCCATGAGGAAGGGCTTCCTAACATCCAACCTAACCCTCCCCTGTCACAGCTTCAGGCCCTGCCCTCTCATCCTGGTGCTGGTTGCCTGGCAGAAGAGTTTACAAATAAATGTACTTTCAGCATGGATGACTAAGAGACTAATTCTCAAGATGACTTGACTGGGGTCTAAGCATAAGTTCCTGCGTCTTCACTAGGTCACATAGGTTCTCAGAAAACCTATGCCAGATGCTTTACATATTTAGTGTTTCAACCACGGCAGTATTGTGAGAATTACCCATCCATCCCTATCCAGAGGTCCATAAATTATCGCTCGCATTGATTTTAATGGTGCACCTGCTCCAAGTTATTGCAATGCCATTAATGACTCATTAATGTGCTTGGATTTCCTGCTGATACCAGATGAACGAATGAAGAGTGTTTCCTGTAACATTGCAAAATAATCAGGAAGGCGCAAAAAAACCTGTCGTCATTCTTCCCGTTTTAATGAATGTAGTTTTGTTAACTCTATTGCATTAGCAGAAGTAGAAAGAAATGTATTAATGATGCAGCTGTAGGTGCATCTTCTTATTTTATTAAATGTAATAGTGTTACATAATCTGCTTAAAAGGCATGACATTGGATTAGCACTCTGGAGGAAGGCTCATTTGGTTAGAATTGTTGTATTGTTTGGTGAGGGATGTTTGCACGAGCACAGAGGCTTAGAGTTGGGGAAGAATTTCCTGATACCTATCCGGAAGGATTTGAAAGAAAAAAATTCATTATAGTTAACGCCAGAAAAAACCCAAAAGAACACCAAAATCTAGACTACCTCTTGCGGTGTGATGTGATAAATCCTTGTACCCTAGTTCTCCAGTCACACACACTGAAGAGACCTCCAGTAACTCATCTTGTTTACTTTCTCCCCTGAATCTTTGGTAGATCCGTAATTATGCACTTTTAACTCAGAATTGGAAAGCACATCCAGGTCTAATTGTGCAAGCTTCTTAAGCCTGAAGGCCTGTCAAGCTGTGCTCTTTAGTTTTATTTTTGCTCTTCCCTCGGGGTATCAATACAACGTAGTTTGTAGTTTGTCACACAGCAATCTTTTGCTAGAACTGATACTAGCTCATAAAATTCAGCTGTATCTTCTGGTGAAAATACCACAGCAGAAGGACTATGGCAAATATTCTCCTTCTAGAACAGGATTCATGACATTTCAGAAGGGATAGCACATGTGTAGAATTTTCTAATAATGAAACGAACAAGCTAACTTTTCCAGTCATCGGGTGAAAGAACGGAACTGTGCAGCATCATTAGATGTGAACAGCGTGAACAAGGCCTTTTCTTGGCTGTTACTGACATTATCATCGCCTCAAACCTGGAAACATGTTCCATGTAAGAATGATCTGTTGTAGAATTGTACCTAACAAGAGAGTCATAGAACCATTTAGGTTGGAAAAGACCTTTAAGATCATTGAGTCCATGGGTCCATTTAAGATCATGGTACCAAGCCTACTGCTAAAACATGTCTCTGAGATCCATTATCTAGATGACTTCTAAACTCATCCAGGGATGGTGACTCAAACACCTCCCCGGCAGTCCCTCTACCCTCAAGCAGATCTACACACCTGCACAGCTCAGTGTCATCAGCAAACTTTCTGGAGGTATACACGATTCACTCATTCAAATCCTCCTCCTCTGCATCGTTACCTAAAGATGCATGCTTCCTGGAAAACCTCAATGTCACAGTAATCATAGGTTTGTGTTCCAAAATGAACACAAAATACATTACTACACAAATATATTATTACACAGGCCTCGTAACTCTGTGCCAATGTTTTTGGCTTCATCCCAGAGGCCATTTGCTGATTACGTCTTCATTTTTATCACTCTGTTTCGTTATGACAGAGATGTTGTCTGTTATACAGATTAGGATGAGTCAGCCTAGTTAGTGCAACATGGGCAGACGCAGTAAGGTTTCATTTGCCTGGGTGGGCTACAGTCAGTTACGACAGCCAACACATCACAGACTCGCAGAACCACTGAGGCTTAAAAAGACCTCAAGCTCAGCCTATGACCTGACATTACCACATCGGCCAGAGCATGGCACTAAGGACCACAGTCTGTCCTTAATCACGTCCAGGGATGGCAACTCCACCACTGCCTTGGGCAGTCCATTCCAGGGTCTGTTCACCCTTTCCCTGAGGAAGAGCTTCCTAACATCCAGCCTAGTCCTCTCCTGGCGCAGCTTCCGTCCCTGCCCTCTCATCCTGTAGCTAGTTGCCTGGGGGAAGAGACTGACATCTACCTGTCTACAACCTCCCTTCAGGGAGTTGTAGAGAGGCAGAAGGTCCTCTCTGAGTGGAAAGGTTCAGACTGCGGTAGAGCAATATGTGTGTTTTACAGAAAATATTCAGCACCCAACAGATCTATTTTTTTTATAGAAACACAATAAAAATTTGGGGGAAAACTCTGTGTTTAGTGAAATGAGAGAGAGCTTTTCTATTGAACTGAGATTTTGCACTGAACATTCAAAATACCCTGAAGATTTTCAGATTTCATACCTACTTTGGACTGTTCTCTCTGTTTGTACAGAGAACAGTTTATCCATGATATTCACATCCTGATTCTCTAGAGACTTCATCCTAGTTTCTGATTTTGTATACAGCAACAGAGTAAGAAAGTCCATATTCCAGCACTAAAGTGATCAGCCTGAGTTCCTGTGTTGTTTTCTAAGTGGGTAAGCAGTTATGAAGTATAAATTAACAAACGCAGAGCATCACAGCCAAACAGCTCTCTGCCTCTGAGAGAGAGCACACAAGTTGTTCATGCAAACAAATCCTCACTTTGTGAAGAAAGCTTTTTTTTAAGGTACTTACTGTCAAGATAGGTCGATCAAGCCACAATTAGTTCTAATTAGCAATCCCACAGGCTATTAAAATTGTTTACCTTCTGTTGACATACACACAAAAAGCGCATACATTTTCCCACTTCTGAAAACATCAAAGAGAAGTATTTTCTATCTGAACCTTAAGACCACTTACTAATCAGGACAAGCACAGCAGTGATATCAACAGAGTTTAGGGAACTATTTGTACTACTAATTGCTGCCTTACATAGCTATCTGAGGGAGTGTATAACTACATTCCTGTGAGGTTCTAAAGAAAGGTTCCCAAAAATATACTGCAGGATTTTCAGTACAGAAAAAAATACAGAGCCAAAGAAAGGGGATGAGGGATTTAGCCTGGAGAAGAGGAGGCTGAGGGAAGACCTTCTTGATGTCTACACTACTACAAATTGTAGAACACCAAGGAGAGAAAGAAATATCTCAGTCAAATAGCCCTAAATCTAACAGGAAGAAGCTCTAGGTCTGGGATTTCTGGTTGTCACCACTCAGGTAATGTGGTACAAGAAAAGAAACAACTGCGAGAGAACAGTGTAGGCTTTTGAAGGTGAATCCTTAATGCTTTAATTCCACATAGAAGCTCAGAGGAAGTTAATGAAACACAAAGGTGTCCGGAGCTGGAACCAAAGTGCATATCCTGCTGCTGAGATTAGTGACAGAAGCTATTATTTCGGTTCATTTTTTGTGTTGGTGAGATCTGAAAAGTTCAAAGTAAGTCTGACCTGAAAGCATTATATGTTTGAAGTTATCATCAAAACTACTATGTTCTGTTCGCTGCCCTCTCCAGCTAGATTTTTGGGGTATGGACAGTAAGAACATTAGAGAAACTTCTCTTCTTCTCAAGAAAAACAGTAATTCTGGACAGGCTTTGCATCCTGCTGGATGCACTATTTCTGATAGAAGCCAGGGTACTATTGGCCTGCTTGGCCACCTGGACACAATGCTGGCTCATATTTAGCTGATTGTTAATCAATACCCCCAGGTCCCTTTCTGGTAAGCAGCTTTCCAGACACTCCCTCAAGCCTACAGCATTGCACTGGGTTGCTGTGACCCAAGCGCAGGACCTGGCCCTTGGCTATGTTGAAGCTCATACAGTGTTTCTTGACCCATTGACCCAGCCTCTCCAGATCTCTATCCTTGAGCAGATCAAGACTGCCCAACTTGGTATCATCTCCACACTTACTGAGGTGCACTCAATTCCCTCATCCAAGGAATCACTAAGTATATTAAACATATACTCTTCTGAGCTTAAACATTGCAATTAAATGAGGAATTATTAATATATGTATTAAATTTAGATATACTGACTATGCGCTGTAGAAATGAATTTTAAATACATTAATTATTAACTTATCATAGAATGAGCTGTTAACTTTGCTTTATGTCTTTCAAATAAGAGCTCTCAAAATAAAAATACAAAATACATTTTAAAAAATTCGGATTAATTTAGCCGATTCAGAAGCTTTTGCTGAACTGGTTTACAACTAACCTGAGGAGCTGGTTCAGCTAACAAGAAATCCTTGCTGATCATCCCAAATGAGTGAAATCTATTGAACTAATGCTATGCACCATAAATATTCCTACAATACATATTGAACATTGGAGGAAATAAATAATTCATTAGCACATCAGCTCTCTGCTTAAAAGGAGTTTCAGTAATCTTTTTTGGTCAAAACTAAGAAAGTGTTCTATTTCACAAGACTGATAGAAAGTTTAATTATAAAAGCTCGTCTGTCTGTCTACTGCAGTAAGTCGATATTCCTGCATCCAAACTAAGTTTTAATTATTCATGAGTGTCTGCAAACAAGGAGCTCTTGGATATTTTAATGACAAAATTAACATCTTTAACCATTCCAGTTAATATTTACTGTCACCAGTTAATATCACAGAATCATAGACTCACAGACTGTCTCAGGTTGGAAGGGACCTTGGAGACCATCTAGTTTCAAACCCCTTGCCATAGGCAGCGACACCTCTCAGCTAAACATGCTTGCTCGAGATCTCATCCAACCTGACTTTGAGTATCTGTAGGGCAGGAGAATCCACAACCTCTCCAGGCAAACAGTTCCAGCCTTCTACTGAAGAACTTCTTCCTAAGATCTGCTCTAAACCTACTGCAGTGTAAAACTATTTCCTGCCAGTTTCCTCAGGATCTGTCGATGCAAATTCATCAGGTCCCATGGACCTGTGCACCTTGATAGTCTGTAGGTGTTCCTGTAGCTGATCTGCTCCCACTGCAGGTGGTTCTTCATTACCCCTTGTAACTTGGGTGGTGTGAGTCAAGTGGTTACCAGTGAAGATTGAAGCACATTGAGTACTTCAGTCTTCTCCATGTACACAGTAACCACGTCGCCTGTATCCCTCTGGTGAGGTGCTGCATTCTCTCTTGTTTTCCTTTTTGATCTGACCTATCTGTAGAATCCTTTGTCTTTAGTGTCCCTGTCCAGATTTAATTCTGTCAGGGCTTTAGCTTTCCCAGCCTGGTTTCTTGTTTCATCACAACTTATTTGTATTCACGTCAGATTACCTGTCCTTGCTTCCACGCTTTGTGAGTTCCCTCTTGTATTTGATTTTGGCCGGGAGTTCCTTGTTCAACCAGATAGCCCCCTGGCATTCCTGCCAGATTTGTTCTTTTAGGGATGCAGTACCTTTGAGCTGGGAGGAGATGTTTGGCAGTGAGTTAATTGGGTAATGGATCATTACTGTCACCAGCTGCCCTATCCAACCAAGAGTAGATTTAAAACAGGTCTTTCTTTCTTACAGTGATGCATTCATACACAAAATGCATTTGGAGATGGGACAAGGGGTCACAGTCTTAAGCTCGATCGTGGGAGGTTTAGACTTGACATTAGGAGAAGGTTTTTCACTGACAAGAGTGATCCGGTTTGGGAATGGGCTGCCCACGGAGGTGGTTGGGTCGCCGTCCCTGGAGGTGTTCAGGGTCAGGCTGGATGAAGTGCTGAGTGGCATGAGCTAGGTGGCAGATGTTAGGGTGACTGGGTTGGGTTTAGGTTGGACTGGGTGATCCTTAAGCTCTTTTCCAGCCTCATCAGTACTGAGATCCTGTGAAACATACCTTTATTAGATTTTTTTACATCTTTGCAGTTCTTATGCCTCAAGACATACAGTTTATGACTAACACTTCTTTAGTTACTACTATCATGAGAGGTTTTTTCCTACCACAGGACATTGCTCTTCAGGATCAGTTTCTCTATGAGCAATTGTTTTCCCTACCTTTGTGAAAATTTCAGGTTTTGCAAGTGAATGGACTTCAAAGTTCTGATTTTTTCACAGAATGATAAAACTTCAGTGTCCTTTGAATGTAGTTACTGCACGGATAGCACATAGCTCCCTTTTTATTAACGCAAACTGAAAATGCTACGAAAATTCCTCCTCAGAGAATTTCTCTCAAAATTACTTCCAGTTCATTCATTCCACAGGATCTTTTTTTCAGGAGATGTGTATGACAGCCGGTCTACAAAGCCTTCCAATTCCTTCCTACTTCATTTCAATAATGTTAGATTCAGAAGGGGGCAATAATTATGTCAGCCAAACAATTAGATTTCAGGTCGTTTTTTGTAGCACTGTCTCTCAGACACTGTTTACTGATACAGCAGTTACTGTGACCACCATCCTGAATGTCTAAGACAGAACGTATGTGATGTTCCTAATGCAAAGCATGCATGCCATCTGGATGTTTTCCTGTCATCCTTGAGGCTGAATGAATGCCATTTGCCACAACAGTTGCCTCAGCGTACTGACAATACTTCACAGATCACTTGAAATGGGAATGGTTAAAGTGTAGGAAATTACAGCTTTACACCCCGTTGCTCAACGCACTAGATGCTGGAGGACATCCTGTCAGATTTGTTGTTCAGATTTAGTTTCTTTTTAATTAGAAGAAGTAAAATTTGTTTCTGAATTTAACGGAAATATTAGTTGCACAACTACTGTTTGGAAAGAAGAGATCACCTGAGGTCACATAAACTTACAGTGTGGGAGAAGGGGTTTAGCTAAACCTCCCGCTGACAGTACTGAAACTTTCCCCATTACCACTCTTTGCAGATGACTTAAATGCTGAGCACAGCACGTAGAATTCTATATTAGAAACTCTAGATGGCACTTGGGCAAACATCTTGAGCAGTACTCACTGACACTGAAACGAGAGTGATATGAAATGTTTTTATTAATATTTACGTATCTGTGATGAGTTATGTTTAAAATGTAGAGGAGGAACAGCAGAAATACTTTCCACCTTTTTCTCTTTTGGATTCCACAGTAAAATCCAGAAATCACTTCAAGAACTTTAGGTATTTTACTACACCGAATGCAAAAAAGAAAGTGCAGTACTTTGAAAAAATAATCATCTAATCTCCCTTCTAACTAAATAAGGTAATCAGCTGCTCTGGATCTGTGAATCTCAAAGAAGTGGTTTGCCTTTGTGAAGACTAGAGGATAGTTGAAAAATTAATAATCTGAAGTACTGTATTTTTCCATTACTCGGAGTATCACATTTTGATGAGGTTACGGGCTCTTTGTGCTAACTGAAATTGGTGATAAGTGATACCCTTCAAAGGAGATAATTCTTGAGTTTCCTTTAGGAAATTGGCACCCAGTCCTTAAGAGCTGAGAAGCAGGGGCTTGTTCAGGCAGTTTTCTGTGTAGATTCTTGAACACTTTAAAGTTCCTCTGCCCAGTCTATCCCTCTGTGCTTTACTTTCCCCATCACCTATTAATTCATAGTATTTTTCTGAGTAAACAGCACTCTTCCAGGTGTTTAAAGTGCACACACTTCAGGGGATTTCCCCTTGTATGCCATGAGCAGTGTCAGTATCAATCCAAGTGTTTGGTTTGCTGCTTTTGTTTCTCATCCAGTCCCACGAAACTCAGAAACATGGCACTGTTTACTGAGTGAGGATGCCTTCAATGTACGAGCCACAGATCTGTGACCTCCTGCGTTGGTGAGGTCACACCTAATGTACTGGGACCAGTCCTGGGCTTCTCAGTACGGGAGAGGCATGCACATATGTCAGAAAGGGTGACAAAGATGATGAAAGGAATGAAAGGTCTATCCTGTAAAGAAAGCCAGAGGGAGAGGAGACTATTTAGCCTGCAGAAGAGAAGGCTCAGTGTGATTTCATCCATGCATATAAATACCTGAAGGGAGAGGGCAAAGATGATGATCATAGACCGTATTTAACTTTACCTTGGATGTCTCCAGGGATAGATATCCCCTCTATGGGGGTAACCTGTGCTAGGGTTTCACCACCCTCAGCATAGAATTTCTTATATCAGTGTGAATTGACAGTCTTTCCAATTTCAAAACATGATCCCTTCTCCTACCACCACAGGCCCTACTAAAAGGTTTCATAGAGTCAGAATGGTTTCAGTTGAAAGGGACCTCAGAGAGAAAATAGTTCCAACACCCCCTGCCCTGTAGATCTGAGAATTACAGAGGAATTACACAAATGAAAATTGAACTCGTAAACTGCACTGTGTTAGAAAATGTTTATATCTGCCTCTGAACAGAAAACGAGGAGCATTCGGGATGTCTTCAGGAGAAACACACAATCCCATCACTCACAATTTAAATACTGTTGCTGTTTCTTCTTCATTTTCTATGTTGTAGAAAAATGAACCCCCTGAGTTTGCTGCTTCCTGTTCATCCCCAAAACTTAAAAAGCAAAGAAGATACTGAACCTTTTTCTTTCAAAACTTGTTAGCATACAATTTCCTACCTTCAGAAAAAGAAAATGTTGTTGGAATATTAAATAAAAGAGTGATAAAAACAGAGAGATGTAGTTTACAGGCACATAGCACTAAGAGCCTTGAACTGATAAACTTCAGAAGTTACTGGACCAGGAATGGACTTTTGTTGCCACAGAAGGTGTCAGTATTCTGCAAAATCTGCAGCTGTACCTCGAGTCTCACAGAACTTCTGACAGTCGTGAATGGTTCTTTGTGCATGGAGACTTCTCTTTGACTCCAAGCTGAACTTCTGGAAAAGCTCCAAACCAGCCAGTCATTCTGTGTCCAAATAACACTGTAAATGTGTGCTAGGGGGTATCACGGCAGGCTAGGCATATCCAAACGTGTATACCATCTGCCAACACTCTGTCCTCCTTCCCCTACATACGTGCTGCGAGCAGTCTGAACATGCAAACCCTCACGTGCACTCTGTCATCTGCAGAGCCACTCCTTGTTACTCTTGAACTGATGCTGTGAGTGTTTTCCTCCTCTGTATCACTCTGTTCTATGAGACTCCAGTGGAGAAGAACATTATCTGGGTACTAGACTGATGTGAAATAATTTGATGCTGCTTTTGAAATACGGTGTGACCAGAGGCTCTCTCAATAAGGGTATGTGCAAGTACAGATTGCATGCAGCACTCAGTGCCCTGGTCTGGCAAATACGGTGATGTCCGGTCACGGGCTGGGCTGGATGAGCTCCAGGGTCTTTTCCAACCTCAATAATTCTGTGATTCTGTGAAAAAAGAATAGAAGGATATAGCCCAGAAAAAAAATTAAAGAATTAAACCCATCCTGCTTTAGTGCAATTCATTAAAAAAAGACTCTTTTTCAGTGGGTTTTAGCATCTAGTGGGTACGGAGGGTTTATAGTCAAGATGTTTAATTATGTATTAACTAGATGATTTCAAATAACTTAATGATCCCAATCACAAAGTGAATTCACAGACAAGCAGAAAATTCCTTGCTGTGAAACCGAATTCCAACATCTCACTCTGTGAAAAGTTTTGCCGATTATAGCTTGGCACATTCAAGTACCCTGGCATTTTAATGGAGAGCATCTCGCAAAACAAGCCATCAGCTGGAAACACGCAGTTCCACACAGCACACGACACCCGCATCTCAAAGTTCATCTCACATTAATCTTTGGAGTCTGAGGAACTGGTTTCTATTTACACGAGGATATTCAAGAGCCTGGTGATTATGACATTTATTCCCCGCTGAGAAAGTCAGATGGGTGTGCAGGGTGAGAGGAAAGAATAAACTAGTATCTGCACATTCCATTCGGATAGAGCTGAAGAGGGTATGTGCCTTAGTTGCGGTTATGCTTTCCAGAGCTTTTTTTAACTCTGTGCTGTTTATAAATATACTTTTAACTTGAAAATGGAACTGCAAGCATTGACCTTCAGTTACTGAATCACTGACAAAACCATGAAAGTAAACTCTAACTTTTGAAACAGCATCATCAGTGTGTGAAGGTTCTGACAACCACTATATTTAGGGAGATGCTGATGTGAAGATTGGACGTGCTGATCCCGGAGGTCCTTTCCAGCCATGCTGATCCTATGATTCTATGCTAAGCATCGCGGTTTCATACAGCTTCTCCTATACCACTTAATTTAAATCACTGAAAAAGTAACGCCATGCTTGTTCATCCAGAGTTTGAAAAGGTCTTCCTGAAGAAACCGAATACTCAGATAGAACTTGCCACCGTGAGGAATACTTTCAGACAACGTTACTCCATTAAAATGCAGTCTAATTCCTTCCTGACTCCAGTACGGAATACAAAGCTGTGCCCTCTCACACCAGTTTCATATATCGGAATATACATTCAGCAAAACTCCAAAGTATTGCACTACTAATATATTAATCAGAATAACAATGAATACAAGAGCAGCATTACAGTTCCACACTAATGACTACTTAAACCTCATGCGTGCTACTAAAATAATCTTAACAACATGGAAATAAGATTTTATGAAATCCGATTTTCTATTCATTATACTTTTTAATATCTCATTAGCACAGGACCAGAAGAATTAAACCAAAGCGTATGTGCAACACTGGCTTTTACATAATAAGAGTTTCACACGACTTCAGGTTCTTGAAACTCCAACTTCTCCAGAATGGTTTCACTGAAAAGGTTAAGCTCAGCCAAGCTGCCAAGGTTAGTTAAAATATATTGCTTTCTGATAAACAAAAAGTGTTTGTGCGTTGGCTATGGAGCCTCAGAAAGAGCAAAGAAACACAGAAAGATCTACACAGATGCCCTCAAAACGCATCCATATGTAAAATATCTTAGGAATACATCATCTGTCATTCAAAACAAGAACCCGGTTCAAAAATAGCAATGGCACAAGAAGCAGCTGTAAAACATCCCTGTTATTAATTAATCACTGCCTGTGAATTATTTTTATTCCACTGTCATCTTGTATTTGATGCGGAATATCAGAAAAAGAGGAAACAGCGGGAGGGGAATAAAAAAGTCCCTAGTGTGGTTTGGTGTTGTTTTCCTGACTGAAAGTACTATCTTGAACTCAATCAAGACTTTCCACTGAATCAACCGGTTCTGCATCAAACCAGGAGTGTCAGAAGCTCTGTGAACAGAAGCACTGTCTGGCTGAGCAGCTCTGCAGAAGCTCCTACAAGGTCAGGAATACTACCCAGTTTATGTAAGAAACTTGTTTTCCATCTCAACACCCAATCTTGCTTATTTCAGGTCTGGAGGAGAACACTTTTTGGGGAGGACTGAGCATGAAGGAAAAGGAGATTCTTTAATCCCTGTTGGGATGGCAAGGGAAGAGTTAACGAGGTCTGATGAACACCCAGATGTCATGAAATCAATCATCGTATGCAGAGCATACTTCCTTCCCACTTGAAGTGCTTAGGCTCCTACAAGAAGAGGCTCCCCTACGCCCAGCGTTCGAGAACAAGCTGGATTGCCTCCTCCGCGCTGCGCGGATGGGGTGTAGGAGCTGCATTCGCGCAGGCACAACCCCTACTGGGTATGACGGCGAGTACCGCCCATGGAACAGCAACAGAGCATGTGCCCACCTCTGCGAGATTCAGTTAGCTTTGAAGACCAGCCAAACACGTGAATCCGCGGAAAATAAAAGCCTACAGCTCCGCGTAAATCCCGCCGCCATTTGCGGGCAGACAGAAGAGCCCCTCCGCGTTCCGTACGCGACAGCTGCACTTCTCCCGGCCGCCAGCGGACAGAACCCACCCCGCACGATAACAGCTCCGGCTTCATCCCCTCCCGCAGCCCCGTGCGCTCGCTCCCGCAGGTGGACCTGCGCTCCCGCGGGCCTGCGCGGGCAGCCCATCCGCCGCCCTGCGCCGCCACCTGGCGGCAGCAGCGCCAGCAGCAGCGCTCGGGAGCGCCCGAGAGCGCCGCTGGCACCGCGGGGAGCAACCATGGTTGGGAAGGGCCCTGCCCGCGTAGCAGCTGCCGCCGTTGCATTCTTGACCCCGTCCCCGCCCGGCGTCTGGTGCGGACGGAGGAGGGAGAGGCAACGGGAGGGCAGAACACTCAGCGAGCCACAGTGTCGGAGGACGC
>VZRI01005536.1:0-34059 GCA_013397515.1 Upupa epops | reverse complement strand
AAAAAAAAAGGAAAATAAAAATAAGAAGATTAACTCCATTCTCATGATACCAACAATTAAGGCACGACAATTTTGATTTTGACCAATACACACTGGTACTCATTAGAAAAACATAATTTGAGAACATTTAAGGATTCATCATACAAAATGTGCACACTCATATCATTGTCAACACAACTGCATTTTCTTTCTCTTTCTTGCAGAGGCTGATTGCTGCCGTGAGTGAAACAGGGTTGCTACCTTACTGGGAAATTACTTGGTATAGCTTGGAATGCTAATGTTAATTGAATAAAAGGGTGATTTGTCTAGGAGTTGAAATAGATATTATACTGTAGTGCTTAATCAAATTTTAAAAGTGCCTGTTCTGGAAAAAATATTTAAATAAAGATAAATCCTTCAGGCAATCAGCAAATAATAGTATTCATTAATCAAATTCAACCTGTGTCAAATTCTTCTGGCAAAAATCATTATATAGTTAAACATAACAGTGAAATAAGCAATCATTCAGAGGAATTAAGGATTAATAGTTTTCTGATGGCTTTTCAGTTTTGTTGTTTGTTTTATCAAGCAATGCCAAGCAAATACATGTACATTCAGATTTACAATACAGACTGAGGAAGCAGTTGAAGCCCCTATTTTGAGTCATTTAGAATTAAATTAAATACAGTGTTAAAAAATAGAGCATTCAACACTATAAGGCACAATCTTAGATCATCAAGGGAAGAGACTACAAAAAAAACAGTCTTTCTAAAAACCTGTTTATCAGGCAGAGTTCTGCTACTCTTTAGTCAAGATAACTAGATTTTTCTCCCTAACTAGTCCCTTAGAAATCAATTGTAGCATTAAAGAAAATTATGCCCTGATTCTTCAAAACTCTTTTCCACACGCTTAATTTTTAACACATAAGAAATCACATCCAAATTGCTCAGGATCACTGAAACATATGCTGTTATATACCTATAATACTAAAAAAAATTGCGGTGTTTCACTAGCAATGTCTATCAGTCTATCCTTAGTTCTTTTCAGAAAGTTCACGCAGTTATACAGTGGCAAAGCAGGGGATTGCCTTGCATTGAGACTGAATTTGGCCAAATAGTGTCAATTAATGTTCTTTCTTCTGCAGCTGTAGATTTGCTGCAAAATCTTCACTGTGTTATCATTTTTTTCAAAGCATTATCAATTGTCCACCACCTCAAAATGAATTAATTTCCTTTCTGTGGTGAAGCTGCAGACTAAGTCAATGATGTTAATTAAGGACTTAACATGGACCTATAAAGTAACGTTTACATAGGACAGTAGAATTTCACTTTAACATTTGCAAGCTAAAAACTCCATTTAGCAAGAAGTGATACTAGGTCTTCATTCTGTGTTTACATTGTACCTAGTAACACATTATTTACTTAAAAAGTTGTGTACAAATATGATTTTGCATCCATTTTTGTCTATGTAGAACTAAAAACAATTCCTATATAATATTATTAGTTTCCATTTGAACTTCATAATATCTTCTGAAAGACTGTGTGTGTGAAAAAAAATCCTCAAACCAAGCAAAACAAATAAGCCTCAAGCAATGATTTCACTAGTTAAGGAAGAGATACCAGTTTCTTTCAAATCATTTCTTTCTGTACTGATTAGTCTGCCTCTGGAAGGTTGCAGTACTTTGTACCAAAACAAGTACTGCCATTTATTCATGCTGCCAGAGAGAGGCTGCAGAAAGTAAGGTTGGCACAGGTATCACAAAAGGAAAGAGTAAGGGTTGATATCTTCAGCCCTGATTTTTCTGTCTACCTGTGTCAATAGGCTGGTCCTTTGTGATCTATTGGTCTATTCAAAAGCTACTGTGCATATGTATCTGAATAGCTAAGTATGACTTTGAGGACCTTTTAGATGTGAGCTTTTCAGCAGATCTCCAGTACCTGCTCTACCAATGCACTTAACTGAACTGCTCATTGTTAGTTCTCTGTATTAAATATGTTTTGGCAGAAACAAGGGTGGCACACACTGTACAGTTCACAAGCACTGAGGCTGAGGATTGTGATGACAATAGCACACACACACACAGGTTGTTTCCAATGATCCTTAGAAGGAGATGCAGATTGAGATCAAATTCACCTGCAACGCATATCTGGTTCTCATACCCTTGTCCCTCTACCAGCTTACAAGAAAGTGTCTGTTTCCTTTTACCAACAGTTCTCTTATGTTCTGTGTTACTAGCAAGGGACGTTGTTTTTAAAGGTCTTTTTGGGCTTGATCATGTTTTAAATGGCAGAGATTTGTTTCCAAATTAATTTGTATAGGCACTCAGAAGCTGAATGAGGGGAAGAAACAGCCTATTCCTGTGGCATTTAAGACTAAACTCCTATGTGTATAAATTAAAAACCACACCTGTGGGCTCAATTTACCTTTATGTAGTCAGTTTTAGAACTAGTTTTATATTTATAAAGCAAGAGTTAAAAAAAGATTTGTCTGCATCATTTGCCAGGTGTTTATTAACGCAGCAAACAAAAATCAAATGACAAAAAGAATGTGATAAACAATCACTTGTTAAACTCCTGTGCTGTACAAACCTAAACTCTGATACAGTAATTACCACTAATACACAACTTTTGGGCTTCCTAGGTTACTGAAACAGGTTAGTTCAAGGTCTTTTCCACCACTACAGCAAGTCAATTTATATGCTTCTCTACATTGAAACACTGAAACCATACTGCATTTAAACAATATTCTTTTTGAATTCCTGTTAAATTTTTCTAAAATCAAACTGAGATAAGCAGAACTGAATCTGTTAAATCTATAAATCTTACTGATGAAAACATAGATTTACATCTGTGCTGTTTTCTCTTACAAAACAAAGGCTCCTATATCAAACGACAGTAAAATCTAAGAAAATAAAGACTGTTGAATCACATAAAAATTATTCTGCCTTCTCTCCTCCAGGCTGAACAGCCTCAATTGCCTCTGCCTGCCCTCACAGGCAGGGTGCTCCAGCCTTCTGATCATCCCTGTGGCCCTCCCCCTGAACTTTCTCCAGAAATTCCATGTCCTTTTTCTACTGGGGACTCCAGAAGTGAGCACAGTACACTAGGTGAGGTCTCACAAGAGCAGGGTAGAGGGATAGAATCACCTCCCTTGACCTGCAGGCAACACTTTTGATACAGACCAGGACATGGTTGGCCTTCTTGGCTGCATTCATACATTGTCAGCATGTTGAGCTTCCTGTCTACAAACACACATAAGTTCTTTTCTTGTTCTCAATCTGTTCACCACCCAGCATGTATTTGTGCCTGGGATAAGAATTATGAGGAGAAACAGAAGGAGCTGAGATTGTTTAGCCTGGAGACGAAGAGACTCAGAGGACCTTATTACTCTTTATAATGACGTAAAGGGAAGTTGTAGACAGGTGGGAGTCAGGCTCTCCTCCCACGCAGCGGGTGATAGAACAAGAGGGCAGGGCCTGAAGCTGCACCAAGGGAGGGTTAGGTTGGATGTTAAGAAGTCCTTCCTCATAGAAAGGAGGATCAGATACTGGAATGTACTGCCCAGTGTGGTAGAGTCCTCATCCCTGGAGATGTTTAAGAGAAGACTGGACATGGCATCTAGGGCCATGGTCTAGGTTGTGGTGACGTTAGGTCATAGGCCGGGTTTGAACTTAGAGGTCATTTCCAGCCTCAATAATTCTGTGATTCTGTGATTTTGCAACCCAGAGGTAGAACATGGCACTTGGACTTGTTGAACCTAACGTGATTTGCATGGGTTCAGTCCTCAAGCCTGTCAAAGTTTCTCTGGATGCTCTCACTTGTCTTCAGATTGTCCACCACACCACATAGCTTAGTGTCATCACTGCAACAACATCAAATGCTGCAAAGAGCTTACTTGATACATTGAACATTATGTGAAATAAGCCGTAAGCAGAATTTTTCAATACATATATAAGATAATTTCAGTCTAAATACTTCGATCCAGAAACCAATCCAAACTCGAAACTATGGTCTCGGCTATTTCATTTTTTAAAAAAACTCCTGAATTAAAAGGAGAAATGAGGTAAGAGTGAGAACAAGGGAAAACTGCAATTCATCCTTCTCTAGTATTTTCAACAGAAAGAAAATCCCAGGCTTTTGATAAATAAAAGGTGTTTATAATAATTCTGGAGAAAATTATGGACACTTTGGAGAAATATCCTATATTTGGTGGTAACACAAATTAATATAGTTTTAGAGGCTGTTTGCTCAGTGAAGACATAGATGGTGTTAATGATTCAGAAACTGTATTGGTTTCAGTGACAGCTTACACCTCTGGACAATACACTAACAAAAAGTGGAGTGAACTCAGGCTGTGCTGCACTAATCATATTGGTGCTACCTGTTCCTTGAAGTAGATGCTGATATTTAACTGTGAAAAAAGCTGCTGACTTAGAGGTCTTAGCAAGAGCCTCATAGCTCTGCCCCAGTCAGAGAGAAACCACACCCTCTCTCTGAGGCGGCAGGATCTCTGTGCTTTACAAATGAAACTCTGTTTTTAACTTAAGATCAGGTTATTATGGAACAAAGGGACTGGGGAAAAATGAGAAACTTTGAACATTATTCACTAAGTGAGCTACCAAGATGTCCAGTTGATTTCGTACCATACTACTTACTCTGCTTCAATGGGGACACACATCTGTTTTATATCTTATCAGTGTTTTATATCTGGCTTTTATATCTTATCAGTGCAGTCATAGTGACCAGTCCAACTCTTTCACTCTTTACTCAAAACCTTCCCAGTGGCAATGGTGTGATTCCACTTTATTGACCTTTTCCTGTGTAAACTATTTGCACTGGATTTGATTTAAATTTCTGGTCAGGTCATATAACCCTTATTCAGAGAAACTTCTTAAAAGTGAATTAGTCCTGCTAATGCCAGTAGATGTACTCGCTGGGCAAATACTTAGTCACACAGCCTGTCCCTCATCTTAAAATTATTTTAAGTAAGGTTAGATAAAGGGGAAAGAAAGGCAATACACTACTGACATTTTCTTCCTTGCTATTCAGCTTAGCTTAGCTGAAGAAAACGAAAAAAACCAAAAACCAAAACACATGCAGCAGCATTTGCCTGCATCTCTTTCTGTAAAACAGAAAAACCACATTTCCTTCTGGAGCAGATGTCATCATGGTGTGCTCTGTTCTTCCTGGAGTTGTTAAGATATTCTCAGCAGATGAGAATGGGCAAAAAGAAGGTAAATAAGCACAGATCCTTCCATCTTCTAATTTAACAGGAGGCTAATGAGCAGAACAGCAGAACATTGCTGAGCTGCAATGACAGAGTTTTGCCATTGCATGCTAGCAGTGCTTCAGTAAAAGCAAAATCACCATCAAGCCTTTGAGAAACAGATTTGAAAACAGACACAAGGATTTCAGACCCAAATACTGTTACATGCTGAAGAAGATTGAATCTAAATGCAAACTAAAATTTTATGCCTCATCACTCTGTTGAAGGTCAAAGAAAGTTGAAAATATGCATACACGGATTCTCCCCTGCCAGCTCAGGTTGGGCTGTTTTCTCAACAAATTTCTGGATAACTGACAAGTTCCTTGAAAGATGTCAGTAGGTTTCCAGACAGCAGCAAAAACTATGGGAACAGCCAGAAGCATGCAAGTTAGGAAGAAGAAGATTGACTGGATAAGCTGAAACAAAAAAAATATCTATTTCCTAAATGTCCTGCATTCCAGATCAGCTTCACTGTATACCTGTCATTTTTGCCCTCTACCTCCTTTTCTTCTTCCTTTTCCCCCTTTTCCTCTCCGATTTTCTCAGTGTAGCCTAATTCCTCCAGGTAAATTCAAATACACAAGAAGAACAGGTCCTGCTCAGCAGCTGTCTGGGCTTTTTTTGGTGTATCATGGGTATAGACAGCAAGAATAAGGGCAACAAGAAGATACCATCATTTTTTTTGCCCCCACACTGCTCATTCAGCTCCTATGTGTTCATTTCTATCATCTTCCACCAGTACCATCTCACCAATTCCACTGGAAGGTCATCTGCAGTGGCTCAACGTCGTGCCCAGGGCAATTGTCTCTTGTTCTTGTTCTGCATAAATAGTAGCATGTGCTGAACTGATGGATTAATAAACAGAGGATAAACCAAATCATGTCATTCTATGGGATACTGCAGGATCATATGTGAATAAAAGTGGGGGTTCTCTGCATCTATAGCAAACCAAGGCTCCTCAACACCTCTCTAGGGCCTAAGACATTCACAGCCATTGTGTCTGCAGCCAGTTAGACCAGTTTTTCAATGTCCCACTGAAGCCTTATACACATTATCTTATGAGCTACCTAGCAGAGTTGTACAGCAGAGTTCCCAGCTCTGCACAGCAACAAGGCTCACATACTTTATCCTGTTCAACAGCATTTCATGCAGGAAGTCCACAAAAAGTCAGGTCTGCAGCCTAATGGTAATCTGGAAGCCAGAGTGTAATGTAGAGTAGGTTGTTCAAGTTTATAGACAGAAGTTGATTGAAGTAAAGTTGAGTGGAAATAATAGAAGGTTTAATCCAGTTCTTGCAGGAATCTAGAAGGTTTGCTGGATCATGACCAGAGCAAACCACAACTTGGTAGACTAGAAAAAGCAAAAAGATAAAATGGGGACATTTGGGACATCTAATAGGAGTCTGAATAAGTTATAGAAAAACATGCTGTGGAAAGCAATCTTTGCTTGGTCCTTTGGGAGAAACAACATACACTAATAACAGTTCTCCCCTCACTTTATTTTGAAAACTGTCTGAGTAAAAATGGAATTACCTTACTCAACAGAACTGTTTCCTGTGTATGCAGTTTTAACTACCAGCACTAATAATGAGGAAAGTATCCTTATTACTTTCTTTTCTCCTGCTCACATGGCACCAATACAGCTAGCTGCTCATGATGGAAATGGACTGTCTTCTGATTTGACAGCCTTGTGTGAAAGACAGTTTTATTTTGCTCCCCTTATAGTTAGTATGGCAGCTTGTAATAAAAACTAGATTTGAGTATACAGAATCTTTATTAGCAATATTGATTTAATGAAGCAATGAGAACATACCTTCATAGATTCATAGATTCATAGAATGGCTCAGGTTGGAAGCCCCCTTAAAGATTATGTAGTTCCAACCCCCTTACCATGAGCAGGGACATCCCAGTAGACCAGGTTGCTCAAGGCCCCATCTTTGTCTTTCAGCTCCCAGATTAATACAGCATGGTTGACAGCTGGAGACTAACATCTATTTACACAGAAAGTTATTGGGACAAGGTTGTGTCCACAGAGTGTCCTTTTGAAGTGTAACCACTAACTGGTTCCTGTAAATGGCTGAATAATACCGACTGAATTTCATGGCTTAGACTGATCTTAGAGAAATCACAAAATATCATCAGTAAATAAGCTGAATCTTTGATCTGGTCTAAAAATAGGAAAAAACCTCTTAATAGAACATAAACTATAAGAGGTAAGGACATATTGTTGATTACTTTGAAGCTGCAATCCCTCATTAAATGAATGAAGGGATTTTCTTAAAACTGATAATCACACTCACAGATATTACTGTGTTATTGGTGTTTCTGATTTGGAAATGATCCTTTTGAAAATGAGATGTAAACAAATCAAGTTCCCTGATTTGGTCAAATGAGCATCTTCTGTAAGAGGAGAAATCCAATATCATTCTCCATGCTGTTTGGAGTGGGGAGTTGTATTTTTTTCATTTTTTGGTTTTTTTGGGGATTTTTTTTTTTTTTTTTTGGTGAGGGAGGAGGGATTAGCTTTACAAAGGGGCAACACAGTGGTTTATTTACAGTTATGTTAAACAGCTGGAAAAGTCTCTGTGCATACTCCAAAAAAACAAGCATTGTAAAAACCAAAAAATAAATTCACACCCAGAAAGGAGTTGTGAGAATAATCCAGGCACACTTACAAGTCTTACACTAAGTATCAGCCCCGCACAGTGAAAACCATATTCTTAGCTTTTCTTATTTTCATGCCACAATTCTACTGAATTGACATCTCACAAGGCCAGCTGAACTGGATTGTGGTATTTTTTCTCCCAAAAGCTAACTCTTATTGGCTTCTACAGCAGCACTGATCTGGACATCCAGCAAAGCAGTGAAGAAAGGCCAGTTTGGCACTCTTCATAAAAATATACCCAAACCTCATCAAACTGCATCCCAGGATCTACAAGCATTACTGCAACTCTGTAAACTTCTTTATAGTCCCATGTGTTACAACACATTACAGTGCAATGATAAATAAGTAACTCGTGATTTGACACTGTTTTAAACTCCCAAGTAATTCTGTTTTCCTCAGTGTCAGTAGTTAATGCCTTAAGAGGTAAAATCGGAAATGCAACTACAATAAAAAAATGCAGTCAAGTCTCAAGTTAAGGATATTCCTAAACAGCATAGACTTCAGCTGTCCCTGTCTCAGGCTGCAATTACATTTCTGTTGGTCTGAGCAGCAGGGGCACCATTTGTCATCCTAAAGAATGCTGGAGTGCTGTGAAATTGGGCACTTTGGAAAAATGCAGCTGTAGCAGATCATATGTATAGAGAAGATCATGAAATGAACTGGCTTCAGGCCAGCATGTAAGGAGAAAAACAGGAGAATATAAATAGAAAAAATTATAGACTACTGTACTCAGAAGATCCTCCTATTGATATATCCTGACCAGAGTCAAAGGTCAGGATGACAACAATCTAACTTCTTGGTAAAATAGCTTAATCAATTACCAATATTTTTCTTTGCCCTGTACTAATGAGTTTATACCTTTAAAATACGTGTTCTATTCAGTTTTTGCTCTTTAATTTGACTCGGGTTTGTGCATATATCCCTATACAACTGTAGCAATAGGATATATACATGGATGTGCATATACACTATGCACAGACTGTACTGGATAGAGTAGGAACAACTCAGTTGTGCTCCATAGCTCTACTGTAACAACAGATAGTTATTCAGTTCAAGGGACAGTTTTCTGCTTCTGGAGCAGAAGGAAGAACTCAGATGTAGCACAACACTGCAGTGAATACTGGAATAGGCAGAGGCTACTGAAGAACCACCATGCAGCCATGAGAAGCCACCAGTTGCTCCTCTTATAAAGAGCAACAGAACTGTTCCTCTGTACAGAACTGTATACAGATACGTGCTCCATCCTGCACACACACACACACACACACTGCACAGTGTGGTTGCGTGCTTTGGCAGCTCTAGGAAATGCATTGGCATCTATCCTATAACAAAAATTCAGCCACAAAGTCTAACAGTTTTTAGATATGGCACCTCCTGCCCTCTGGGGAAGATTAAGGTATCCTATCCCAGTCCAGCAGACAATGACTGGCCTCATTCATTTATTTCCTGACTCCTGAGGGAACTCAGCTGCCACATTACTTAGGAAGATCATATAGGCATCAATAAATATATATCTTTTCTCATTTTCTTTCTTTCCATATACAGTCAACAAGATTAAAGTCCTTATTTTAAGAGTAATTAATCTTGTATTCATTTAATCTACTTTTCACACGTGACTGAGATGGCTACATCAATGTAACTTCTGTATTTAACAGTGAGTGAAACAGCCACCAGAGTTATTCAGACAATCTACAACCTTCAGAAGTAAGAATCAACATCTTCACACACATGTAACTCTATCATTTTTGCTTTCATCACAGATGATCAAAGACAAACTTTTCTTGTGGGCTGCATCAAACTGACTCAAAATCTTACAATATCATCCCATATATCACCAGCTTTCCTACCAAAAGTTAAGTGACTTAACTGAATGTACCTTCCTTAAAAAAAGCATAACCTGCTACAAATCCAGTTTAGTACTGGTTCGGAGAGACAGAGGTGTATTCTTCACAAAAAGATGGTGGAAACAATACAGCTGAGGCAAAGGATTTTGGCATGATGTTGTTAGAGTTCTCCAACAGCTATGCAAAAAGTATCTGGGACCAATCACTTCCATCTAATTTTCTATACAATTTTTCTGCTTTTACTTCAAGATACAGTGCCCGCAATGCCAGGGGTCAGAGGAAATGCTGTTATGGACAAGATTGGTTCCAAGGTTTGTATATTAGAGCTAGTCCTAGGTGAGAGAAAATGGGTATCACTGAGGGGCAAACTGCTTTTAAAAATACATGAGACACTCCCCCACACCATTACCCCTTTCTTTCTATACATATACCTCCGTGCAAATATCTCTGTGCTCACCTCTGTAACAGAAGCTTTTCCACTCAGATTTAGCTTAAAGAATTAATAAATACAAGTTACAGATTTACAGCTCTAATACTCTCCCAAGGATTATGCTCTCACATCTGAAGAGCAGAACAAATACAAAGGCAAACACTACCCTGTGTATTCATTATAGAACAGACTGCAGAAGCAGTCAGCAATATGCAACATCTTGCAAAGAAAAGTGACAACTTTCCTCCCCTCCCTGCATCTTGGTATTGGCTTTTTTTCTTCTCTCACCCCAAGATAAATGACAGTTAGCAATGTTCATGTGGACTGTGTAATTTCTTCTA
Organism: Upupa epops; assembly: GCA_013397515.1. NCBI lineage: Eukaryota > Metazoa > Chordata > Aves > Bucerotiformes > Upupidae > Upupa > Upupa epops. The sequence goes on along the minus strand of VZRI01005536.1, from coordinate 23,536 downwards.
CTCACATGCAACTGGTCAAGATAAGATGCAGATGCACAGAGATTCAGGTAAGATGCAACTTCATAATGCTGTAAACTCAAGAGATACAGAAAACTGATCTGCATAAAGAAAGCAACACCCTATTACAGGAATACGTATATTTGCCTGAATTAGTTTTTCTTTTTTTCATGCACACTGTGAATAAAGGTTTTAACCATACAGTCTTACTTTTAAATAAAATACATAAATGACTCTAAAACATCTGGCCTACTTAACACTACAATGTAAACATCTGTTCACATTCATGCATGCAAATAAGTACATCAGCTAGCAGGACTCCTGGGCTCAGACTAGTCTTTATCAAGCTTTCCCAGGAACCAATGGGGTGAAGGCCAATGACTGAATGAAGATGAAGGAAAGTGAATTCTGAAGATTTTGTTTTGAGAATTAATCATTGGAGAAAAGACAGATTAGGGAGAATACAAAAAACTCAACTCCCATGCATTCTGTTTTTCATCATATTTATTTTAATGGAAGTTTTCATTCCTGTCTCTTTGTGGCAGTTTCCTAGTTCATCACATATTTTAGCAGATTATTATATAAATGCACATTATATCAACTTTATATTCCCCCTTACTCAACCAGTTTTTTGAAAATGCCAGGGATCCCAGGGTTGCTTCTGCTGATCTAAATGGGATTCTTGACATTGACATGAATGGAAACAGGATCAGGCTGGCTGCATGCCTCATTAGATACCTGATTCTACAGCAGCCTCTAAAATTCTGCTGAACTCTCCCTTTCAAGCAAATAAAGCAGGTAAACTGAAAGGCCATGAAATGTCAGCGTTACATTTCGACACTTAAACTGAGGTACCTGACAAATTAGCCATCTTCTTACCAGGCATCTTAAAAACTGCAGCCCCTGAGGGAATTCCTCCGGCCATTACCACTTATTGCAAAGTCAAAGAGAGAAAACTAAGGTTATTGTTTTGCCGGTGGAATCAAAATATGCTGAGAGAGCATGTTATTCCCCAGACTTAGAGGTTTATTGCGTTTCTAATTCACACCTAAGGTCACCATATGTCAAGTGAGCATGCATTTTGCTACTTTGTGTACTGTCATCATTTTAACTCTAATGTTAAATAGTCCTAGACTAGAACAATAGAGTCTTGCAAGCAGTTCAATTCAGTGCTTATATCAGAAGACTGGTCCTCCAATTAAAGATGTAAAATCATATATCCTGGTTCCACTGTTAGGTTTGCCACTGTTAGGTTACTTTTTCTCCAAAAGTAAGTTAGTAAATCACTCTGGACTTTTGGTTTTGTACCAGAAATCCAAAGAACTAAGTGTCTTTAAAAAAACCCACAAATCTAGTACAACAACAACTGTATTGAAAAACTACATTTAAAACTACAAGGAGAGGTCTGAAGTCAGCTTCTTGTGTCCTAATACATTCATGCCACAACACAATACTTCCTTCAGCATAATGTATTAATGTGCTTTGACCACACAATTGCCATTTCTTGTCATTTAAGTAGTCTCACAGTTAAGCAGCCATAACTGTCCTTTGTGTGTTATCTTAAATGCATTAAAAAAGAAATTGAATGCTTTCATCACATTATAGCTGGGACACTTTTTCAAAGCTAATTTCTATGTCTGTGAATTATTCATAATATACTTCAAACAGGCTCTTCTGGATAAGGTAATTGACCTTGTCTGCATGAAGCACCTACTACCTTGCCTTGGGATAATTAAATCTATGATGTGGTCCATTATTTAAAGGTAATGTCTTCTCATTAGGTTAGGCAATATATTATCACTCAACTAGTCACCTAATTCTGCATTTAGTGCATTCAAGTTTTCACTGCTTTGCCATGGATTACACTCATCACAGCAATATCTCACTTTAAGTAGCATAGTATAATAGTAAGAAAGCATTTGCTTGATAAATGGAAGACTTTGAATTTTAAAATTTCAACGTTTACCTCTGCATTCACAGCCTCATTGGGCTGTGCTTGGTTTTTCCATGGGTGAAAAAACAATTTCCATTGGGTCAAAACTTAGGTACAAGTAGTGTATGAGGTAATAATAATTGTACAATCTCATATTGCTTAGTGAAGGCACTTAAATACTGTTGAAAAGTTTGCTAAACTACACAAATTGAACTCCACAGTCTAAACTAGCTCAGGTACTTCTACAGATTTCTTTTTTTTTTGCTCTGAGAGAAACCCTTGCTTAGCCTGCCATCGAAGAATACAATTAGCAATGCTTGGCTGTAGCCTGAGGTAGCTCTGAATCATTTCACCCTTCCCTCTAACTAGAACTCAATTTCCCACTACATTTTTTGTCATCTGTTGCTCAGTGAAGACTAAAGTAACAGATCTTTTTTACATATGCATGGAGTGAATTCTGAAAGAGAAAACTCAACAGATGAGCACCCAACTGTCTCCTGTGCTCCAACTACTTTGAACCACTCTAGCAGAAAAAATCAGGTCTGACTTGACTTCAGTGCAAAGTCTTCCTGCATGGGTAAACTCTTGAGTGGCAGAGCGATCTGAAGAAACCTCTGCTACAGTCGCTTTCCTAGCTCTGAAAAGTGGTATTCTAATTTATACTGTACCACTTCAGTAACCAGGCTTAAAAATCCCTCTCCGCTTCCCTCTGCTTCAGCTGTGTAGGGTATACCTGTCTGTTCTATTATAGGTACTCAGTATTGGCTTTTAAAGTCTATCAGTGCTGGAGTTTAGACTCTGATTGTAAATACTTCATTAACAAGCTACAGATAAGCTTCTCTAAATATCTAAATGTTTACAACATTTCTGTTTTTCAATCTGTTTCACAGTAAAGTGGAATTTAATGAAAGATGCAATAACGAAGGAGTTAATACACAATCTTATTTTCCATAATCAGTATAAATATACTGAGTCTAGTGGAGTTAATCCTGCATATCTTTGAGCTTTGCAGTTTGGCAGTTGAATCGCTTGATATTGTTCCTTCTCTTAAGCTATTAATGGAATGTTATGATTATGTTAGCTATTCAAAGTTTTTTAATCATGTTATACAAACATAGTTCAGCCTATGAATTGTTTATCTTGATTAGATATTGAGTGTCCACTTAAAATTATGAAGCATTGTTTTAGAGCAGAAATAAAAGCAAGGACATCAAAAAGACTTCCAGGTGTTACAGCGAACATTTACTTTTGGTTTAATTCCTATCTGCACGAATATTCAGGAATGTTGGTTTAGAGCAGAAATAAAAGCAAGGACATCAAAAAGACTTCAAGGTGTTAGAGCAAACATTATCCTGATGACTTGTGGCTTAATTTCTATTTGCATGAATATTCAGGAAAAATCTGTTCATGCCTCAGGAACATTTCTCCAAATACAAAAGATGCAGTACTTTTGTCCAGGATAATATCAAAACATGAATGAGAAAATTATCAAAGTGAAGCTTAAATGAAATTACCATAGGGTCAGAAAGAAATAGCTGCCGTTTATCATTCTCCATCAGCTAAAACAAACTGTCAAAGGAAAATACTGCTCTAAGCAAGATTACCTGCAACTCGCCTGTCTGCTAAATCATATTTCATAATGGTCAACTGCCTTCCATTGTGTAATCACAGTAGTGTACTATGAATAGATAGCTCTTGTCACTATAATACGATTATGTTTACCCATTAGTTTCTGCTTCTGTGCCACAACCCAGCAACTACAATATTACAATGGTTCTAATGGTCTATTTCACTTTGTTCATTTACCTATTAATTTTGGCAACTGCATTATTTCATGGAACACAAACTTCATCCTTTGAAAATATGACAACCTGTAGTACAACATGGCCAGATGGATTTTGGAGCTTTATACAGAAGTAAAATGAATTGTCCAGGGTGACATTTTGGAAAGAACATACCTCCCTCTGGAGGCATTGGTTGTATGTAAGGTGATTGCTTTAGCAGTAATAGCATATAATTATTCACTCAATAAAATTCTGTCTCTATTAAGCAGGTACTTCTAATGTTCTGTAGATTGACTGGTGGCCCTAGAATGTTTCACAGAGGTGGTAAACAAAATGTAAAATGGTGTCTCTTTGTCTGAATCCAGAATATGAGTGTACACTGCAAAGCAAGTGACCTAGAAAGCTGGTACCCCTTTGAATGTGGAGACTGGGAGAGAGACAAAAAACCAGAACCTGAGAAAATGCTCATTACCAGGAGGACCTTTGCCAGTTCAGTGATAGATATAATAATGGCAAAACAAATAGACGAAATTGACATTTCATACTCAGAGAAAAGCCAAAGGGAGCTGAAACAGATACTAATTAAGAGAAGACGACTTGTCACAGAATCACATCCTCTGCTGTTATCATTTAGCCATGAAGATTTCTCTCTGAGGAACAGCATCAGAACTTCTGCCAAAAGTTCTGAAAAAGTTCAGAGTTCTGCCATACTGTTCTGAAACAGTTTTAGCTGGATAAAAGCAGAGTTTGAAATCATGGTGACAGTGGGAGGTAAACAAATGCTAATGTACAAAAGTCTTCAGCTCAATGGGGAAAAAAGTAAGCAACGCTAACTTTTACCAGGCTTGGTGCACCAGTTACAGTTAATCTTCAGTTCTCTTTTCCTTCTAACTGATCTGCATGTATGTGCATAAATATGCAAAAATGTACCTACCACGAGATAGAAGAAACTATATCAATAGATAACTGAGTGGACTACCACACTGACCATTTTAGTTAAAAAATAAAAGCGAAGTTAGTATTTAAAATAAATACATCATGTGATTGATGTTACTTTTCCTTCAGAACCACTTTTCAGATCTCTGCTCATTTGTTAAAACATGCCATTATAGGCTGGGACTCATCAGTAAAACAAACCTGTCACACATGGATTAGGTTTACTAATGCAAAATGGAGAAAAAGAGAATCCAGCAATAGTTATCATCCTTTTCTTTTACCAGCGAATGCCACTATGAACAAATTGATTGCATTTAATGAGGCAGCCTGAACAAAAAGAAGAATAGAAAATGGCTACTGATTGCAGACTAAGCTACTGAGAGCACTTTTCATGTGCTGTTAATATTAATATATTGGAATCACTACAGGTTGTAAATTAGCTTTGTCATTTTAAACTTTTCTGGCAAACAAAATATACAGGGAAAGGAGAACATGAAACTTAGCATTCTGGATAAAGAAACAGGTAGGACATGAAACTGATAGGCACTGAATCTAGCACAGCAGTATGTGTCAATGAAACACTATTGATGAAGTTCAGTTTAGGTTGCACACTTGATTAAAGTTCTTTTTGTTGTGATGTTGAGAAGGAGACAAAAATTTGAGCATCTGGCACAGTGAGAAAATGCACATATGTGCCTCTTACTTTAGCCCAAATTAATATTTCCTTATAGCACTAGGGCATATGGGGTCAGAGAAACTATATAGTACTTTCTGAATCCTATTGATTTTAACAGGCTTCATATATTAATCTCAACCTCATTATCTAGAGACATGAGACCTACTGGAACATGCTACATGAATATGCACAGATGTGCGTGCTGGCCAAGTAACTCCTGAACACTGGCCAAGTCCAAGTACGTTTGACTGAGAAATATGTTCCTACAGGTTTTGTATACTGCCCAAACAAAAAGTAGAGACCCTCCTAATGGTAGCACAGATAAAATAGCCAAAATTGTGTAGATAGGAAATGCTTTTCACTAGGTAGAAACATGAAAACATACAAAGTCCAATTAGTTTGATCAGTTCCTGTTTAGAAAAATATCTAAAGTAAGTTGGAGGCATCACCTTGAGTTATGTATTTCTTTGCTTGGAAGAATTCTGGCGTTGAATATTGCATACATTAATTTGTTAACCTTTCTAAATATTCTGTTGAAAAGAAAAGGTTTTCTTCTAAGACTTTTGAACTCCTCTCTTGAGACCAAAGGTGGCAGATTCTTGATGTTGCTTGGAGTCCTGGACAGCTCATACAGGAGTACACCCCTGGGCTTAATCCCCATGAAAGTGTGAGCCTTCCTCCTATCAAAGGGGCATGGAACAAATTCAGGCTCAAAAGCTTTTTCATTTTTGTTCTCAATTGCTCTGGCCCAGCAGATATGAGAAAAGCTTCTCTAAAGAAAGTTCTAAAAGAGTTATTTTCTTTCAGGTCACTACATCTTTCTAGCTACTTGTCAGGTATCGGTCAGAATTGATCCTTCAAAAATCAACCTGGGTCAGGGAAAGCCAAATAATTCTCAATTACTTTTAGATGCTTCTTAGGAAGGGACAAAGCACACAACTTGTTCCCCTCAAGGCCTGGAGATGTTTACTCCAAGCATGCTTGCTTACTCTCAAAATTTTGGTTTGATTTTTTTTTTTTTGTTTTGTTTCGGTTTGTTTTGTTATGCAAGAGAGTACCACACACTTTGAAAAGCTACTTCTACGCACCCATTAACATCTAATGCTTCATATTAGCAAAACAACTTTTTCCACAGGCTTACATTTTCTTCACTTCTAATCACCCTGTATAATTAATTTATACCATTGTTCTTTTTGTATATAGCTTCTAAAGACCTCTGCCTTGCAGAAAACTTAAAGCAAAATCAAACTGTATGAGCTTTGTCCCATACACTTGCTCCATTCCACCTGATTTTCTGCAAGCGCCTTGCTTTACACATACTTTTGCCCCCAGATCTAAAACAGGAGTCGAATGAACATAAAACACAGTTAATATTGGGAGACAACAGACACAAATGCTTTGCATACTCAAAGATAACACAAATAGAAATGTAAATTAATATTACTTTTGGCATGGCATCTTACTATAAGTGTTCAGCTGAAAACTCTTGTACTTCTATGATTTACATTTTCTGTTCTTCAGAATCAGAAAACATCACTCTCTGCATTGCCACAAATTTGACAGAGAAATTAGTTTAATGTTAGTAAGACAATTTGAGTCTACTGGAGCCCAAGATCCTCAAAGTAGGACAGCTGAATGAATCAGCCAAATAATGAGAACACTCTTCCCCATCATGGGTCTAATGAGGGAGAAGGTACACTTTTGTGCTCAAGCAGCAGTACTCTTTTTTTTTTTCATGAATGGCAGACAAGTTACTGTGATAGCTAACAACTCATTAATATAACAAGCCATGGATTAGCTTTTTGTTCCTAATTGCCATTGCTTATCTATTCTTAACAATATGCTGAGTCCTGCAAATTAAATAAGACTATCACTAGTTATGATTGAGGGAATGCTCACTGGGACAGCCTGAAAAAATATCTGTATGAATAGCTTATAGGACTAGGTCACGTCATGTTAGGGAATCGTTAAGACATGCTTTGTTCTGGCACACATGCATCTCTCAAAACTATCAGTTTCAAAACTCTTATTTGTACTACACAATTCCCTGAACTCAAGGTTTCTTCATTACTGACCTATAAACCCTTATGCCATCCCACAGATTTCACACATTGAGCTAAAGATATCATCAACTTTTTTCAAAAGCAGAGGTTCCTTGGGAATAGAACAACCAATCTAACAGATTACATCTTGCAGCATCAGTTCATAGCATTTACTTTCCTGCAGCGTAGCAGCTCATGCAATGAAATTCCAGGCTCAAAATCTATTGCCTAGGTTTACATTTCATTTACCAGTGCTATTGTATCCTCATTACTACCCCTGGTACAAGGTTCTTGTATATTAGAATACTGGTTCCACGTCAGTAAAACACAATAGATCTATTCAGTTTGTACTGACAATTTTCTAGTTAAACTACAAAGGGCTCTTAAAAAGAAAAAAAAAAAGAAAGAAAAAAAAAGAAACAATGAAACATGTCCCATCATGCATCTCCTCCCCAAAAAAAGAAACCATAATTTCAGAATGGCTATTTAGACTTCAAAAAAACAGAAACCAAATAGAATATTCAAAGAATAGAAAACAAAACCCACCAAAAAAAACCCCAAAAATGTAAAACCCAATGAAAACAAAAAAAAACCAACCACAGGAATATCACAGATATACGTAGGATATAACCCAAAGGAGTCACCCATACAAGCTCATTTCTCATTACTCTAGGAGTCCCACATTCCAAGAATTGTTTTTAAATTCACCTGGCCTATTGTGTCTAAAGCAAGTAATGATAATGGTGCTCCAGTGTACACTGGAACAGTCCCAGGAGACTCCAACAGTAAGCAAGATAGCAAGTAGTCTGTGCTCTCCTGCTGCAGGCTTCTAGGAGGGAGCATGGGTTAGGAGCCAGCCAGTGTATAACTGGGCACTATATAAATGGGCAAAGATTTCTTCCTACATCTTTCCTATTGTGTGGCCTCTTGGCTGCATTGTGATTTCAGAGAAGCACAAGACTAGAGGACAAGCAAGGCAAGCAGCTACCATTCCTTCCTTCCTTGGCTGTTACTGCACACTTTACCTCACTGCTAGTCAGAATGGATTGCATATGGCAAGGGAAGGGTCAAAAACTAGGATAATGATATTTGCATTACTCACAGGTCTGTGATGCTAAGTTACCTCCTCTATGCAGCAATTTTTAAAATTCTTAGACCACACAACAATTTTTAAAATTCTACTTGGACAATCTGCATTTTAATCAGCAGCACAATCCTAACAATATCGCATCTGTAAAAACTGCCTCAAAATCCCTCCCTACAGCATCATGTTGCATTGCAATGTTCAAAATACATTACATGCAGTTTACATAGTTTATTAGAATTGGAATGGGCATTCAAAGGCCATTGGGTCCAGCCCTCCTGCTCAAGCAGGATAAAAAAAAAGCGTAAGTGCCTAAAGCCTAAATCAGCTACACCAAAACTCACCAAGATGGGTCTTAAGCTTCTACAGATAAATGGACTCCACAATCTCCCTGGGCAACCTCTTCCAATATTTAATAACTCTTGCATCCATTCCCTTTATCCTGTCTGATGCAATCAAAAATTGAGTATTACTTTCTTCTTGACACACAGCCCTCGTGTTTTTATAGACAGCAATTAAATCCCCTTGCAGCCTTCTTTTGTCCAAAAAAAGTCCAAATTTTCTCAATCTTTTTTCATAAGGCAGTAGTTCCAGACTCCCCAATCATCCTTGTAGTTCTGTGTTGAACTCTCTCAATTAATGCTCTATCACTCTTGGATTTGAGAGACCAAAACTGACCACAGTATTCCAGGTGTGGCTTCACTAAAGAAGAATATAGTAACTTCCCTTGATCTGCCAGACACACTTCTCGCAATACTTCCCAACACCCTATTGGACTTCTTGACTACAAGGGCACATAGATGATCCATTTTTTGTTTGTCATCCACAAAAACTCCAAGTTTCTTATTCCCAGGGATGCTGTCTAGTTAGTCATTACCCAAGCTGTATTGACATATCCCATTATTCCTTCCCAAATGAAGGACCACATTTGTTTTTCTTTAAACTCATTAAATTTCTCTAAGTCCAATTCTCCAGCCTGTCTAAATCTTCTTGAATAGTTGAATAGCCATTGTCCAATCCACTCAGTTTGGTATTGTCAGCAAACTTGCTGAGTAGACACTTTATTCCACCAAAAATATCATTAATGAAGATATTGAACAGCACTGAACCCAGAACTGATGTTTGGGGGACACTGATAGTTACAGGTCTCCAGCTAGAATTTGCACCATTAATCACCACTCTCTGGACTCTGTTGTATAGCTCTGTTCAAAAGTTCATAGTTCTCACAATTATAGAAAATGCCTACTATATTTAGTGAGTTATCTAAATGAATGCTTGTGAGAAGCTGTCAGCACTGCCATTTTGGAGGGGAGAGACAAGGTATGGTGCTGGAAACACAAATGGTAAGTCAATCATGTTCAAGAAAGGCTCCTAATTACCCAAGAATAATTACAACATACAATATATTCCTGCCACCACTTCGTTCAATATGAACCACTTTTTGAGGGCAGACTGCCCTGTGCTGTGTTATTTTGTGCAATGACAAATAGTCTCCTGGTACCGCAATAACAATTTAAAGTTATTTTGTGCAATGACAAATAGTCTCCTGGTACCGCAATAACAATTTAAAGTTATTTTGTGCAATGACAAATAGTCTCCTGATAATGCAATAACAATTTAAAGTACCTGGAATGATAAAATGAAAATTACATTTGAAAGGCATAAAATAATAGCGAGCAAATCCAAAATGGTAAATGACTGCTTGTTACAGGTCATTTTATATCACCTCATGATACATCTATGTAAAACTCTTCATCAGGACCCAGGTTTCACACTCCTTACTCCATGAGAATTTATACTGCTCTAAAAAGTGGTGTAAACCACAGCCCAAACCCTGTGGGACACCACTACTGAAAAAATTCTAGACTGAAAGTTCAAGAAGGGCAGCTAAAAGCACTGGACAAATGCAGAACTGTGATTCATTCCATTCTGCAATACCACAACTGGAGTAGAACATTAGTTCAAACACACACTTAAGAAAGTGGACCTCCTGGAACTTGCAATCTTCAGAGACTACAGAAGTTTGAAAAGTGCTTAGGTAAATTTATAAACACTCGATCCGTAGTGGACACACAAAAAGGCAATGGCAGTAGCATAAACTCTAATGCCTTTAATAGAGCAAATGTAGGTGATGGGAATGAGTTATGGGATGTGCTGAAGACATCCTGACTATAAAGGCAGACAGTGCTGGAACGAGTCCAGAGTAGAGCAACTAAAATGGTAAAGGGCCTGGATGGTAAGCCCTATGAGGAGAGGCTGATGGAGTTGGGTTTGTTTAGCTTGGAAAAGAGAAGGCTCAGGGGTGACCTTATCACTGTCTATAACTACTTAAAAGGTGGTTATGGTCAGGCGGGAGTTGGTCTTTTCTCCCAGGACACTGGAGACAGGACAAGGGGTCACAGTCTTCAGCTCCATCGGGGGAGGTTTAGACTTGACATTAGGAAGAAGGTTTTTACTGAAAGAGTGATCCGATTTTGGAATGGGCTGCCCACACAGGTGGTTGGGTCACCATCTCTGGAGGTGTTCAAGGTTAGGCTGGGTGAAGTGCTGAGTGGCATGATCTAGATGTCAGATGTTTAGGGTTACTTGGTTGGTTTTATGTTGGACTGGATAATCTTTAAGGTCTTTTCCAGCCTCATCATTACTGTGATACTGTGATACTCCTCCTAAGCTGCATCTTTCCAGCCACGACTATTGGAGGCAGGACTCTGTTGGACATTTCTTAGCACTTTATGCTCTGATTTGCTGGAGGTCTCATCTTGGACTAAAGAGGGAGCTGTACCAATTGCTGTAGCAAAACACAGGGCATAGGTAAAACACTAGGTAAATCTGTCTTAGCTACAGAACGAAGCCTAAAGCCAATATTCAGAAGGTAACACCACATCTTTTCCTCCAATAACAGAAATAAAATTAAAACATAGTGGTTCACACATAATGGTAAACAGCAGTCTGGCATACTAGGTCACTAGGCCTGGAGATGGCATCTGGTCCAGCTGAGGACAGGAGGTGGAAATCTGGGTGCACATTATATAATAATGAGATATGACATGGGACAGGCAAAAAGTTCAGGGAACAGGTGCATAGCTTAGAATGGATGTTTGAAATCAAGGCTTGAGGTGACATGGTGCAAGATTTCTACTGGAAGGAGAAAAATAAGGAAGAAGGCAGGAAAAAAACCACACCACCTAAAGATGTTCCTGCTTCTTGGACTTTGCTCTAGGACTGATCTTTTCTCAGTCTCTGCCTACACAAATGTGCTATGAGCTTGACAGGCTGTCAGCCAAGTATTGTAAAGGAAGCCTTCCTGCCACTGATACAACCATCACTGCGTTAAGTTCTTGATATGGTGGATGTGAGGCAGCTTCCCAAAGGTTATGCCTTTCAGTATGCCCTCTACTTCAAGAAAACTAAGCAAATTCAGTTCCCTAATAAAACATTTTCATACCATCAGACACCTTGCATGTTAACTGTTTAAATGAAACAAGCCCATGCACACATGTAGCTATCCCTATACACATATCCTTTTTCTATGCGTTACCAAGATGCTGCACAAAGAAAGGAAATAAGAGCCCAAAAGGATTTATATTCCTTTTCAGACTCCCAACATATAGACAGCACATTTAAAGGTAGTCTTACTTTCTTGGCCACTCCCCTCCTATCCTGCTATCTTGTCTTGGTCTGTGTTTCTAAGCATGAGGCAGCACTAAAACCTGCAATCTTTTGCTAAGAAAGTGGATAACTTTCTTAATTAACGCAGTCAGATTTGCTCTGGTTATGCGAGTGCCTCTCCAACAAGCAAGAAGAATTTACAAGAGCCTTGCAGCTACTGGTAATAAATTGCAAATTACATTTGCCAGCATCATGAGCAAGTCTGCCATTCCATTTGTGAACAAACTTCTATCCAGATGTTATCAAACATCCAAAAAATCTATTGGGTGACAGATATACAAAAACGGGCAACTTAATTTTAGTTTTCAAATACATGATTTAAGCTAATCCATAATAAGAGTGAGAACTGTAAGGTTGTTCCAGGCAGCGAGGGGTAGAGATGAGAAGAGTCTTTTGCCAACTGCCAGATTGTATGTCTCACATTGTAGATGTAAATCCAAGTAACTCAATATGAGACTCACTGGGGATGTGACTGTGTCTTTGGGGCAAGAGGTAGTAGCAAGAAAGGAAAGACAAATCCCTTAATATAAACTGAAACAATTTTATGCAAACCAGGAGCCTCCCCTTGGTTTCACTCTGAGGTAGCCCCAAGTGCCATGCTTAACCCCCCTTGCCAAGGCACATGATTTTTTTTTCTAAGTCAAGGCTGTGAATGTCAAACTTGCTATGTAACAACATGTATTTTTGCTGGAGACTAACATTATGAATGTAAAAGGAAAGAGAAACACTTTTATTTTGTGCTGGTGAGACAAGGTAATGTTTGGATCCTGAAGACTTTAGTGTTAGAACTAAGATATTCTGATCTTACATTCCATTTCCTCAGGATAAAGAGGAATGAAACCCAAAACAAGAGGAAGCTTAGAAATGGGTTAGATTCCTCTTAGGAAGAGGAACTTCTATAGCTCTAAGATCAGATATACCTTCTGTGTGTGTCCTTCCATCAGGCATTCACCACTGGACTCACTCCAAAGGTATTAATGAGCAGTGATATTCACGAGGCTGGATTAGGTCATGTTGTCTTTTCTGCTGGCCAACAAATGCAGCTCTGTCATTAATACATGTGCATTACATATCAGCATCTGAAGGAAGATCTGAAATGTGGTTCATTGACCATAATTTCACATTATGATACCCTGGTGACAGAGAGAATGCACCACTTCAGGCATCCAAAAGCCTATGTTAAATCAAGAAACAAATTTTGGTCTGCTGCTCTGGCCCCAAATCAGGCTCCCTTCAGTAATGTCTGTGAGTAACACCACAGGCGATACAACCTTCTGCAGGGATTCTAGCAAGATGCCCTACCATTATTCACAGCTGTAACTCATCTTGAAGTTTAGGAATGTAAATTCTTTAAATCATAGAAAACTTCAAGACACCTATAGTGTTCAGCACTGCTGGGTCTCCAGGATCCTCTATAATATAGCTCCAGTTCACCTCAAAATGAATATCAATTAATAGAGCTAATTAAGGCTTTTGGAAAAAGACGTGCCTTTCATTTAAATAATATGTATTAGTCAGCTAAGAACAAATTGGTATCTGTGTCTTATCATTCAAGAACTCAAATGGCTTATTTCTGAGCATGTTTAACATCTTGTCAAACTTTTAGCCTTAGACTACTGAGAAAATTCAGGATGAAAACTGAAAGTACAATTAAGAAGTGTACAAAAGGAAGAAAAAAGAGGAAAAACCTACAGTGTCTGACACATGCACGGCACTGCCCTGTAATTTTTTTTTCTGAGCTATCAGCTGGAACTGTACTGAATATAACTTTAGTATAAGTTTAGTTGTGCAGTTCTTGTATGATCAACTGTCAGGTTCATACTGGCACTGCAGCAGCAGTTCTGAATTTTTAAGAAGTGTCCCTAGTTTTATAGGTGCAATACACACAAAAGTTTCTCAAAAGGCATTCTAAGCATACTTTGCTGCCTAAGCATGACCAAGTACTTCACAGAAACATGTGAAAGTAAACACACCTGCTCTGATATTGTGGCCTTCATCCTTAAAAAAAAAACTGCTTTAAAAATAACTATCTTTTGAACACATCAAGTTTGCTAGCCCGGTGTGGGTTACAGAAGTCAGCAACTCAAAGTATTTTCAAGACATAAAAATAAGCAACTATGCCTGCACTTTGTTCTGCCTTTGTGCTCTACCCTGGCTTCTGATGTTAACATTTCATTCTTGAAAAACTGATTAGCAGTACAAGCAGTTCTTGGCTGGTAAATCTTGGAGATAACAAAAGAGATAATTCACAGGTTTTAAAAATAAACTGACTAAGGCATCTGATGACTAGGTCCATAACTGTCCATTCTTATAGTAACTTTGCTGGAGTCAGGTAGTGTATTTTTAACACAATAGGAACTCTCATTGCAAGCTACTCTTAAGGTTTTCTGTGGGATTTCTTACAACATACTAATAAATTTAACAGTTGCTAATAAAGAATCACCAGGGTCATACAGAAAACTAACTGGGTAAGACTAAAGACCTTCAGAAGCCTGACCTTAATGTCATTCACTTCTCTGGATGAGCAAATGCAAAATTGTATATCAATAAACATATCTGTTTACCATCAGCTACAGACAGCTTCTGTGGTTTCCAATACCTTCCATTGTAGAAGCTGTCAGAGACTTTATTCTCACGAACCTAGAGTGGAAACTCTTCTGCAGAGCTCTGAACCTCTTGAATCAGAGGACTGGCACTGCACAATGGTATCCAAGAAGGAGGTTGTGGTGGGTTGACCCTGCCTGAATGTCGGTTGCCCTCCAAAGCCATTGCATCACTCTCCCTCTTGAACAGGACAGTAAAGAGAAAATATAATAAGGATTCATGGGAAAGATCATTCAGCAATTACTCTAAAGGGCAAAACAGACCTGATTTTGGGAAAATTCATTTATTACTANTCCCTATTTTCCTTATTCTCTTCCTTTCTAGCAGTGAAGAAGGATAGAGAATGGGGGGTGTAGTCTGTTTATGATGTTTTTGCTGCAACTTCCTCCTCAGGGGGAAAACTCCTCACACTCTTCACCTGCTCCAGAGTGGAATCTTTTCCATGGGAGACAGTAATCCACAGACTGGTGACACAATGGAACAGGTTGCCCAAGGAAGTTGTGGATGCCCGCACCAACGGTTGTGTTCAAGGTCAGGCTGGATGGGGTCCATGGGCTACAGAAGGGCAGCCTGCCTCAGTCTTCACTACAGACTGCAGGGGAATCTCTCCTCTGGCATCTGGGGCACGTCTTTCTCCTTCTTCTCTAACATTGATATCTGCACAGTTGTTTCCCTCACATATTGTCACTCCTTTCTCTGATTGCAATTGATGTTTGTTTGGGGTTTTTCCCCAACCTTCTTAAATGTGTTATACAAGAGGCACTACCACTGTTGATGTGTTTGGTCTTGGCCAGTTTCAGGTCCATCTTGGATCTGGCTGGTGTTGGCTCTGTCAGAAACAGGGGAATATTCTAGCAGCTTCTGACAGAAACTGCCCCTTAGGCCATGCTACTACCAAAACTTTGCAATACAAATCCAACAGAAAGATAAAAGATCTTTACTTTTTCACTCTATTCTGTACAGCTACTAATAATTTTGGTCTGGTTTTTTTTTTGTTTGTTTGTTTCTCCTCAGTCATAGTGCAGCCTGTATCTGCTGTATAATGAATGAGTTAACAAAGATACGTTTAAGATCATGGTACTTACTTGGGGTATTCAACAGACGTGATTTTTTGCAGTGATAGGCTGCCTCCTGTTCACAGTACTCTGCTGTGCTGATGATGGCTTCAAGTTGTTCTGCGCTGCTGTTGTAGTCAAAGGACATGGTGTATGGTTTTGCCAGCTTATCTCCTTGGACTCTGGTTAGCCCGGTGTTGTTGTGTTGCACTGCAGTCCAGATCTTATCTTCTGTTAAATGAAAAGGGATTGAATGGGAAGTTAACAGCAAAAATCTTGCAAAAATCAGGGAACAAAAAAATCAACCGAATTGAAACCTAATACATTGGAGAGAGCCCTGGGTTCCAAAACAGTTGCTATGTGATGAAAACCTATTACTAGTCCAGGTAGCCCACAGAGATGTTGCTCCCTGAAGCAGCTCAAGCAAACACTACAGAGTCTGCTGGACAAGAAAGAAACAACAGACTTCCTGGGAACCACAGGAGATCTTCAGCATCTTCTATTGCCAGGTATCTGAAGAAAAGGAGGTAAGTATCAGCTAGCTTTAGCACTGAGAGAAGAGACACAATATTATGGCTCACGGGGGCAAAACTCATCTTTTGCAAACATAGCTACACCTGAGTACGCAGACCTTGCTGTTGTAACAACTAACTATATATCAGAGAACTATGGCTGATGAGCTTGCACAAACTCACCACAAATAGAAATCACAAACTCTTGCCAGAAAGCTAAAACTGAGAATATTTTCATTCTTACTGTGCAGTTGGAAGTGAGATAATTACTTTTACTCAGTTCTCAGTTTTTTCTACATATAAGTTAAATGATGCTCTGTTCAGATAATGCTATATGTGACTTGGCATCTGTACTTAAATGTTGATGCTTTTCCATGTTGGAGAGCTCATTCTTATCTCCTTTGCTGCATTTAGTCATGGAGCCATGAGTTTCATAGGGGATAGAAAGCAATATCAAAGCTGAAGCACAGCCTGAGCCAAAACTACCTAGCTCACAACAACCATTGGGGTTGGCACGATATGGGAAGCTTCAAAATTAGAAGCATTTCTTTTAGTAGGGAGGCTGTTTACTGTCTGGTTCTGTTGAGATAGCAAAAAGCAAGAGAACAACAGCCTGAACAAGCAATTTGCCAAGCTGACTTAGAGTAAAAGCGTGCAACAGGCTGCCAGAGAGATTGTGGTCTCCTTCTTTGGAGACTTTCAAAATCCACTTCCTGTGTGGCCTGCCCTAGGTGATCCTGCTTTAGGCAAGGAGACTAGACTAGATGATCTCTACAGGTCTCTTCCAACCCCTACCATTCTATGATTCTATTAAATTGACCATTCATGGGAGCTGTGCACGTGCTCTTCAATATTGCTAAGAGTCACATATATTAAATTCCCTCTTTATCCCCTGCTTGCTTAGAGAGGATACAAGACAGTGACAGGGCAAAAAAATTAAGGATGTAAATTTTAGTCATCTGATGAGAGGAAGATTTCTGTCTCGTCTGCAGAAATCTGCAGACAGTAACAGAGGATGAGGCAAAGTTTCTAGACAGGAAATTTTCATTGTGTTACTGAGGTTTCAACAGTGAAATACTAGATAATGCTGAATTAGATCTTTTCTAAACTAATCTTAAAGTCTGTGCATTTTTCAGATGGTTTCACCAGATTGCCTGGTATCAATTCTTGCAGAGCATGAAGTTTCTAGTTATTCCCCAATACACTGGTATGACAAGCCGAGTAGTTTTTGTGAGCACTGCAATGCATTGCAGCTAAAGTATCCTTCATTGAGCTACCATCTTATAGATTACTTCAACAGAGCTCTAATAGGTGTATGAAAATGCTAAATGGACTGTGTGAGGACTCTCAGAGGACTTAATGGATTGTCATTATGGAGGCATTTGGATGACAAGGAAAGGGACAACAATAATCTAGACTATTTAAAGAGGTCTGTTCCAAGACCTGGCTGCAGGTCATGAAGAAATTGCTCTCCCAGTAATGTATGGCATTAACTGTAAACACAGTTTATGCTCAACAAACAATTCATTCACTCACAACACTCTCAATAATTCTATGATGGTAGACAGATTTTGCTCATAGATCTGTAATCTTGTGTTTCTTACTGAGTTCAGGATGCTGCTTGTGGATCCTAAGTTGGAGTTCAAAGAAACACTGCTGCAATGTGTGATACAGAAAAGTTAGATTAAAATCACAAGAAATATTACAAATTTATTGCTTGCAAAACTTGCCCCAGTGGTTGTAAGCACAGTAGCACACTACCTTGCACAGTGCTGCACTTATATTGCTTCCAACAGAATACAATGCAATGACTTCATAACACATCTTGTACATCTGTAAGTAGTGATTCTTATCAACCAGAGTGTCTGCTTTTTCCTTTGTTTGCTCAAGGACTGACAGTAACAGAGTGGATTTCTCAAAAGTTGAGGGTAAGCTAATGTTCCTCTCAGCGAAGTTTACAGAAGTTTAACCCCTGATTTCACTGAAAAAAATCTACTGAAAAGACAAATAGCAAATTGCTCATACTGTAAGCAAGATGTAAATAAATCCGTAAGATGATGGAAAGAACTGTTTGCTGAAATTTCAGGGAAGCATTCATAAGTTCCTCCCAAAAAAGAGTTAGGATGCTTTTGAGAAATTGCATTAAAATGCCCACAAAAGCAGCAACAGTGCTGTAGGAACTACAGAAGCCTAATGCTAGAGCTTCAGAGTGGTTAACACTACTGTGATCTGTAGCAAAGCACCAAGGTCTGGTAATCTAGACACAATGGAGGATTACTAGGAATAACTTATTAAAAGTAGCATATCATAACACAGTCTTCACAATAAGAGTTGGAAATGCAATTAATTGAGGCTTGAAATGAGGTTGTCTAATACATCCGAAAACATGCCATTAGCAAACATGCTCATTAACAAGTGCATTGGACACTGTGGCACATCTTTCTCTTATTCTCCTCTGTGACTGTTCATTAATTTTCAGTGGTCTTGTTATTATTACAGCTGCACTCAGCTGTCCCATAGAGATCTAAACTTTCACAGAACTGCTTTTCTCCACAGGATGATTTAGAAGGTATCTGCAGATTTTTCATCTGCAGTATGCAAAGGAAAAACAAATTAAGTTTCTTTCTGTATTCAGAGTAATTGAGAGTCACCAAGTACATCAGAAAAGAGTTAGAAAAATTAATAGTGGAAGGAAAAAAATTAAGAGTTACTTTTCAGACATTTCCTAATACAGACATGGCTGATCTGCTACACTTATTATTGTAATGGATCAGATCTATGCTTTGCTAGCCACTTCAAAGACACTCTCTATGCTTCATCATTGAAATAAAGGCAGTACTGATTCTAAAATATATATATATATTTGCTTCACTGATCTAGTGAAAGTCACAGCCACCAGCAAACATATTTCTGGGATGGCAAAAACTACTGCCATTCAAAAGTTTGTTTCTTTTCCCTGTGCACAGCTGGTGTAGAAAGAGCACAGAGAAACACATCCCCTGCTACCTCTTTATTCTAAACAAAAAGAAACAAACAAAAAAGCAGCCAAAGAGGGTTGAAAAACTCAAGAATCTGAAAGGAATTCTTCAGATTAGAAAGGCAGTGCACCACACCAAAGATGCAAAAGACCTGGTGACAGCTATGATAAAGGAAGAAAAGAGACATATTCAATCAGCTATTTCAGCCCAATTCCCAGAGAGAGAATAAATACTTTCATTTTAGAAATTGGAGGCACAGATGGGCTATGTAGCAGGCATAAAGTCACATACTGCTAGAAGAAGGGAATACATTCACATCACAGTAAAAAAATCAGGGACACTTCCTTCTTTTAAAAGGAACTGTCTAAACCCCTGCGTTTACTGCAGCACATGAGTCTAAAACTTATTTGAACTTTAGTTTGCTTCGGATACAGTGGGAGAGCTAATGCTCTTCCCTCCTGTATTTCAGCTGACTGAGGGAGAAATAAGTAAGAGCCGGAGGGTAGAAAATTCTTCAACCACTCCAAGATGATACCATGTCACACAAAAATTATCTCAGCCTTTACTCTGAAGATCCTCACTATTCAGGCCAACTCTTCAGCTTTATTCAGATTTCATTTTTGCCACCTCAATCCTAGCAACATTTAGAAAACAATCATACTAATTTCTAACATTCAAATGCACAAGTTCAGCTAGGTCTGCTCCCAGAACACAGCTGCCTGCATAAGAATGAGGTCAACGGATTATACCCTTACAGCTCAATCAGCATGTATTCTGAAAGCCTACTGACTGGTAACAGTCTGAGAGCTTGCATTTCAGGCATGCTTCGGGACCTAAGAAACGGAACCGCAATTTACACGTGCACACATGGATTACTACAGCTAGAAAGCTGGGCAACATCTGTCTGCAACTTAGCTTCACGACTTGCACATGCCTTTGCAGAGTCATACTGCTGCACTGGCTATGCCTATGCTTTTTGAAGATGGATCTTCAAATACTGTTCTTATTTCACAGTATGAGAATTTTATTCTTTTAAACATTTTTTTTTACTTTCATTATCTTTTCATTATATTGTAATGACATGCAAAGCAAGATGAGTGCCACTAGCTCCTTCGAGCCATTTCTGTGTCTGTTAAAATAGGCAGATACACCTCTTTTTTCCTTTGTTTAAACAAAAAAGTTATCATTATCTTTTTACATCTGTCCATACCATATATTTCTTCCTGTTTATCCAGTCTAATGAGCTCTCCCTGCACTTGTGAATTTGCAATGAAAATGAAAAGGCTTTTCTCTAGTCAAAGGTCACTTTTTTTTACATTCTATAATTCCGCTTTATTATTTTCACAGCTTGGTTAACTTTCAAACCACACTCATTCAAAACCCAGTAGGAAAGTGTAACCACATCTATGGTTTAACCTGGAATAGCTAAATGTAGTCTTGAAAAAGAGATTTCCTAAATGCTTCTTCAAATATTCCGCAATTCAGAGGAGACAGTGTTTTAATTTCAGGGCAATGCTAAAGCTTTATGTGTTCATACTTTTATTTAATGGTCCAATTTACTGGGATATTATACTGCCTGTATTTGGTTCTTGGAGATGTTTTTACAGCAAAGGACAGTAATGCATTCAGCACATTTTAGACACTATGTTTAGCCTCACCCATATTTCCATCATCTTGCTGGAAGCTTCCAAGTTGCTTTTGATAGTGCACAAATTAAATTTTAGGAAATTAGAGCAGCTGCAAAACTGGCTTTCAATGAGTTCTGTATTGTCTAATTCTTGTTTTTATTGTTCAACTTGAAATATCTCTGTGGAGCACATTTTACCCATACAAACTGCATCGCTCCTTTGTGATTTAGGAGGTTTGTCACAAAACAAGATTATTCAGATTGATTAAATTGTCAACAAGCCAAACATACGGTAAATGCTACATGAGAGAGAGAAAAATTGCTCTGAGAGCTCATATGATGCATTTGTTTCATGGTGCCTACACTGAATGCCAAATATTGTCCTGAAAGCTGCACCTATAACTATAGGAGCAGTCACACAAAAGACAGAGTCTCCTCCTTGTACACTATACTGGTTTAAGTTGCAAGGGCAATTTAACCCAGCCACTCTAATATACACACCTCAAAGGAAAAGAATATAGAAAGGCCATTCCTTATTGCAAACAGCTTTAATTCACTGACTCCAAGCAGCTGTTTTCTGAGTCTTCCATAAAACAACCCATTATTACTTTTTTTTTTTTACAATCTAGTGTTATTTTCCTGCTGGCTGACCCAGCAATATGTACTTTTGCAGCTTGATTTATGCTCATCAGCCTTCTTCAATTCATCCTCTTCCAGCCAGTGCAGAAGCACAGCAATGCATNCTCAGTCCACTTTCTGATAGTACTGGTAGACTGCAGCTGTCAGTTTGCATTCCTCAGGGATGTTCATGCCTGGAATTGTTATCCATCCGTAAATCCTTCCTGGCAGTCAGTAGCCAACATTAGGAAGGCATCACAGTCCCAGCTCCACAGACATGCAGGCCCAGCCCAAGCAGAAAGGGAAAAGCTGGGTTTCCAACTCTGTTACACCCCAGGCATAAAGAGTGCTCAGTCTGAGCCGAAAGTTTGAGGCATTTTCTGTGATCAGAATGACCATGATCAGCAGATCTGATGGATGAGAATGAGGCATCTCTTCATGACCCCTTGCATCCTCAAGCCTTGTGTTGTGTTGAAACACAGAGATAGAAAACTGTCAGCTTATTTTTCGATGATCCTCCATTTTTGTATTTATATGGGAGTAAAAAGTATTCTATGCAAAAATTGGATAGCTACTGAATTAATTCCTAGTGCAAAATTCTCTCCACTGATTGGAAAAGAGCTCTGGACCTCATCTAGTACCAACTCTCTGCAAAGCAGGTTCTCCAAAAGCAGGTGCCACAGGAACATGTCTTTCATCTACAGCAAGTTTTGAGATACTCCATCATTTTCCTGCAGTTTCACAAGCTTTTTGATGACTCACACATCTGCACAAGCCTGACAGATAAGAAGTGTTGCTGACAGGAGACCTGCTATTCAGTGAGTCTCCAGGAGACTGGGCAGAACAGCCATAGCTTTCCAACATGCAGTAAACACCTGCATCAGGGGTAAATGGATCCATTCCTTGTAATTGAGACAGCTGGGGTGAGTCAGAGAGCTGCAAGTTACCTCTAACTTCTGAGAACTGCAAATGTGGCAGAAGAGTGATTAAGTTGCAGAAACCCCTGGTTAAAAGGTAATGGACAGAAGAAAATATTTGTTATGTTCTGTATTAAAACTTCTCTGGGGATCTTCTGCAAGTGTGATATTCTGTGGTGATATTCACAAATTCAGCAACAATTTTGCTGAAAAGAGCAAGGCTGCAGTGTCTTTAACACAGCACAAGCAACTAAAGGATTTACATTTTCATCGACTCATAGACATGTTTAGTTTTGAAAATACTTTGAAGATCATTGAGTCCAATCCTTTAGAAGCATTTTATAAATTCTTGAATTTTTAATGAAAATTCAAAAGAGAAATGTATAAATTGTGAGAACTAGAGTGTGCCAAAAGATCTGTAAATCTTTAAGGGCTGTCTTTAATCTAAGAAGTAATAAATAATTTTAAAAGAATCCCCACACATTGTTTTCTCTGATGATGCAGTCAATCAAAATTACAGACAGTAAACTGCATTAATAAAAAGAGAAACTACAAAAATAGGCAGTCCAAAATCTTCTTAAGAAGTTCAAAGCTGTAAAATCTTATGCAGGTCATTCTGAGAATCTCAAGGAGTTTCTCCATTACAGTTCTTGTGTCACAATTATTTATTTATACATAATAAAACCAGAATTAAGGGCATGACCTTCTCCTTCGCCTCGCTTTTTTGCTTCAACCTGTCCAGTGACAGCTATCCACTGGAGAGTCTGCCAAGCCCACAAGAAAACAAGGATGGAATCACATGGTGACTCCTGCATCATTGTAAGTGCTATTTAACATAAAAGGAGATGACAGCTGTTCAAGTTTGAATATTACCAAATTTTCAAATATTGGATGTGGTGCTTTTATGCTGAAAAAAAGCATTTTATTTTGAAGCTGGAGGTAGCTTTCCTAGCAGACCTCCTGCATCAGTTTCTGGACTCTACAGGTGATCGGTGGACAGAGTCCATAAAGGGAAGGTACTTTCCACTTCTCCTTTCTTTGTCATCTTCTTCACCATTGTTGCCTCCCAAGACCCCCAAGAAGGGGCTGGTTGAAGCAGTGAAG